>PVJS01004498.1:0-68897 GCA_004027185.1 Glis glis
GGCTGGCCGCGAACCCGGATCCTCCGGTCTCTGCCTCCCAAAGTACTGGGATTACAAGGGTGCGCCACCACGCCTGGCTTCCATCAGGTGTCTTGATCCTGCTTTTATTCTTTTCTGTCATGGTGATATTCCATCAGGAGGCCCTGGGACCTTTCTCAGGAAGATCAAAATGTCCCTCAGCTCCAATATGTGAACATTTATCTTATCCTTCCCATATTTTCTGTTCTTTTTTAAAAATATTTTATACGTAGTTATAATAGGAGAGATTTACATTTGGGATATCTCACATTAACTAGTTCTATCTTCCTTTACATACATTGGAAAGATTCAGCACCACTTTTACAACAGACTAAATTGCCCCAAACTGTGTGTTCTTTTCCGTTTTCTTCTGGCCTATGAATCCGTTTGCTGGCCTAATCTTACAGCTGGTAACACTTTACCCTGTCTAGTTCCACCCAAATTAATTTATAGACAGGGGAAATAAACGGAGTCCCAATTAGACTGGAGCTCCCAAGCAATTCCGTGCAGACACCTATTCAATTATCTGAGGCCGGGGATGAGCACAGACTTACCAAGTGCAAGGAAGATTTTGAGATTAGTTCCGTGTTCAGTGGTACTAGTCTCCGTGGTTTTAGAGCGAGAGCAGAGTGCTTCGTGAAGTTCAAATTTTCAGAAACCTTAAATTAGAAACCAAAGGCACAGCTTCAAAATGGAAAGTATGAATTGTGTAATGCTGATGTTTACAACACAGAAAGGGATATAGCCTCCATTCATATAACTTGAAAGCATGCTTGAATTGAGAATTAAAAAAGTATTTCCAAAATGGAAGATAAAACGTGAATATTGGTTTACCAAATTTCAGAATATAGACATCTTTGCAGTTATTGGATGGCCTCCCCCCACACACAGCATATTTGAAATTTGCCAAGAGAGTAGATTCAGCACAAGAAGAACCGGTAGCTATGGGAAGAGATGGATGTGTTAATTAGCGTGACGGTAGTAATCAGCTCACCATGTGTATGTATATCAAAACATCACGCTTGACACTTTAAATATATGCCACTGAAAAGATTTGATAAAGATTGAAATAAATAAGTAATGCTCACTTTCAGCCCAGTAAACCACTTAGAAGAAATAGTTCTTAGAGAAATTTCAACCCACATGTTTATCATTTAATGTCTACTTGTTTTTATTTACATCTAACTTTGCTTTTTCCTTGCTCTCTGCTGGCCAAGCATTCCTAGGCTTGAATGGGTGCACGAAATCACCAGCCCTGTGAAAATTAATGCATCTTGCAGGAACCTTCTAACACCAAAAATACCATGTATTCATTTAGATTTAGGTCTAGAATAAGTCAGCTAGTGTTTTTTTTTAATAATTTTAACTAAGAACCTCTACAATTCACAAAATTGTCCATATTTTCAAATCCAGCCAACCAACATTTAATTTTGAAATCCATCCTAACTCCTAATTAAAATCACCCATTAGGCTTGGTGATGTTGAATTTTCATGCTGGTCTCCTTACCTTTCTCAAGTTGAATGGATTGAGAAGGCTCTTCATTCCTAACCTCAGGAACTACTTTTGTTAAAAAATTCACTGAATTTGGATAGGTTCTGGTGGATTTCAGGATAAAATTATTTGCCAGACTCAAGGCCCTCACAGCAACCTGTAGCTTTTGTCCCAGATATTACTCATCTCTGGAAAAGAGAAGGAAGCAGTTTTAACCCTGAGGCGATGAGCATCATGCCTCCACCCTCAATCCTTGCCAGCCCACAAGTCTTGGGGCAAGCTTTGCATCTATCAAAATAAGGTAAAAATGATGTGATTAAACTTAATTTGCCAGGAAAAATTATCTCAGTGTCATGAAATGGCAGATGTTAGGGCAGCCAAAACTACTTAAAAGAAAATGTCCAATGATCCCTTCATCTAAATATTGTTTATCGGCATCCTCCCCCACCAGGCTTGCTGCAGAAGTCTTGGTTTTATTTTAATCCCAGGACGCTGCTGCTTCTAGTTTTACTCACTGGTTCATGTTGACTTTTGGCATCCAGCCGAGACAATTTCATAGTGGTTTCACTTTTATTACTTCATATCATTATTTTTAATCCCTTGCCTCTAGGAATCTAAGAATAAGATATTTAAACTTCATAATATGGAAAGGGTGTACGCTTGTCTATCATGAGCAGCACCCGCATGTCCTGGTGGGGAAATGTCAGTTCCATGCAGACCGTCAGACGCCCCCACACCCCCATACCTCCTCTTTGGGGTCATGGGGGTTTAGGTTTCTTTTTATCAATCAGCTTTGGCATGGATTAGACGATGGTGCTGAGCCTTGGTCCTTGGCTGGGCCCAGCGCCCCTCAACTCCACAGTGGAGGACTGGGAATGTCAGCATCGTGAGCTACTGTCTCTCCTCCTAAGTGCAGGACCAGTTAGAAGGTGCCAGAAGCTTTTTGAACTTGAATCCAAAACATGTTCAGGAGAAAGGAAAAGCAGTCCAGACTCAAAGATAAGAAGCCCAGTTTTCCAGACAAGTTGGTGCAGACTCACTTTGTCCTGTTCTTCCCTCTCAATACAGCTGAAACCCTCGGAGAAACTCCATAGAAAATCACAGGGTTCTAGAAAGTGGGGAGAGAGCAACCTGACTTTCTAGAACTTTAGGAACTTTAGGAACTTGGGGACAATGAGCTTCCCGGGCCTTCTCTTCCTTCTACAGTGGGTACTAAAGAGATGGGAACACAGTATCACCAATGGTAAGACAGACAGACAAGCGACCATGAAAAGCAGAGGCGGCCTTAGACTCTGGCCCAAGAGTGGACCCTCCAGGACCTATCTCTAATATGGAACCACAGCAAGGCTCCTGACACTGGGGCAGCAGCACTGCTGAAGACCCAGCCAGGGTTCTACAAGTACCTAGAGCACCAGGAATCAGGGACCCAGCCTGCCCAGAGTCAGGCATGACCAGGCCCAGGGGGAGACACCTCCCCACCCAGGCTGGCAGCTGCCCATCTGTTGCCTGTGGCACCAACAGGCCCAAGACCTCACGGCCTGGGGCCACTGACAAGAAGTGACACAGGTGACCCAGGGCCAGCGTGGCCTTAACCTGACACCTACAGGTAGCAGCAGCAAGGGAAAAGCATGTCGTTGCTGGGCTCCGGCAGAATCAGAGTGAAGCTGACCAGGTTCACAATGAAAGAGCTCTGAACATGAAATTGGATTGTCACTGGAATTACAGATCTCAAAAGCAAGCCAGCACCCACGTGCTAACCCCAAATAGAGTACGTGCAAAAATGGAAGGTTTAAATAGAGTCAAGAGCTCCTAACGTGATATCTCAAGTGCTCAGGATATTGGAAAATCACGCATGATACAAGTGAACTGGAAAAATACAGCTTGAACGAGAAGAGAAAATCCACCGCCCTCCCTTCCCTCACAAAGAGATGAATCAAATGCTAGGTGATCAGACCAGGGTTTTAAAGGAGCCCTTATAAAATTGTTTGCATAGGCAATTATAAATACTCTCAAAATTCAAAAATAGTAAATATCATCAGATGAATATACTTCATAATTTGACCCATATGGAAGTTATAGAACTAAAAAATGTAAGTATCAAAATAAAAAACTCAGTGGATGGTCTACATATACACTGGATATGACAAAGTATAGAGTCAGTTAACATGAGGGTAGACCACCATAACATACATGAGTGCACCCCCAGAGAGAAAGTAAACAGAAAAAAGAATAGTTTCAAGAGTGAGTGGGACAGAACCAGAGGACCCAGCACGGTGTCATTCGAATCTCAAGAGAGAAGAAATTGCAAAAGCACAAATGTGTTTGAAGAAAACAATTGTAGAACTTTAGTGAATTATATAGAACAATATATAATGGCTAAAACCTCCCCAAATTTGGTGAAAGAGATAACCATATAAATTTAAGAAGCTTAGCAGATCCCCAAAACAAAAGAAATCTCAAATAAAATACATGATGATTTAAGTTTTGATATCTGAAGACAAAGATAGATTTTAGAAAGCCACTGGAGAGAGATGGCATGTTCTATGAGGGAAGGCCAGCATGAGTCAAAGAAAGTTCCTCCTTAAAACTCATGGGGCCAGAAGCACCACCACATCCTACACACACTGAAAGAAGAGAATTCCATACCTAGCAAAACTATCCTTCAAGAATGACGGGACATTCCGACATTATCAGCTAGAGGGAACTAAGAGGTTTTGTCACCAGCAAAGGTCACTTAAAGAATGGCTAAAGACAAATAGAACAAGGATAATAGAAGTTCATGGGCTAGAGGAAGAAAACAGCAGTATTTCTCTGAAGTCCCTTTTGTATCCTATTTTCTCTTTAGCATCCCCATATGAGAGAACACGTGACCCTTGACTTCTGAGATTCGCTGATCTCACTTAGCATGATATTATTCCATCCATTTTCCTGCATGTGACATAATTTTGTTCTTCTTTTTGGCTGAGTAAAACGCCATTGTGTGTATATACCACATTTTCTTTATCCATTCATCTGTTGATGAACATCTGGGTTGAGAGGCAAAAAGGAGGTTTGAGGAAGGAACAGGGCAAGTTAATTCTTTGTCTATATATGAAGGTATCAATACCAATCTCACTAACATATATGGGGAGGGAGAAGGAGGGAAGGGATGAGGTGCAGAGGGAAACACACCAAGTGTTGTGTGCGCGTAAAATGCAGCTCTTCGAATCTCACAATGATGTATAATTAAAATGAACCAGTAGCAGGGCGTGGTGGTGCACACTTGTAATCCCAGTACTTGGGAGGCTGAGACAGGAGGATCACAGGTTCGTGGCCAACCTCAGCTACTTAGTGAGGCCCTCCGCAACTTAGTGAGACCCTGTTTCAAAATAAAGAATAAAAAATAGGGCTGGGGGTGTAGCTCAGAGATAGAATGCCCCTGGGTTCAATCCCCAGTATCACAAAAAAATGCACCAGTAAAAGTATAAGGAAAAATGAAGAAAACAACAGTGAGATTTAAAAGAATAGTATGAACATAAAAAACAGTATTTCACCTCATGACTAGGTGAAATTTGGCTAATCAGCTTATTTTACTTAATGATATTAGGAGGAAAATCACATTATTAATCCTATTTTATTGTTGAAGCAAAAATTATAATACCATTAGATACAGTGCTCAACAGACATGGAATAAATTCTTAGGATAATTGTAAAAAGTTGACAGTGTGACTGGGCTTGGTGGTGCACACCTGTAATGCCAGTACTTGGGAAGCTGAGACAGGAGGATCACAGGAACAAAGCCAGACTCAGCAACTTAGTGAGACCCTGTTTCAAAATAAAATAGAGCTGGGAGTGTAGCTCAGAGGTAGAATTCTCCTGGTCTCAATCCCCAGTTACTACACAGAAAAAGCAAGTTGACAGGGTAAGGTGTTGAATTAGAAGGAGGATTTCAATACTCAACTGAAGTGGCAAACCTTGACCCCAGTGTTCTGGGATAAGGAGCCTATATGTGCTATAATCCTAGAGAACAACTGATGAACCATGTTAAGCAATACACTTGCAGCACAAATGAATCAAATGGAATTAAAAAAATGTTAAAGTATCCCATAAGAAGTCAAAGAAACAAGAAATAGAGGGATAAGAAGCTGAAACTACACACAGAAAAATAAATATGATTGCATTAATATCAAATAAAACAGACATTAGAGGGAGGAAAATTAGTAGGGATAAAGAGGGGTGGGCATTATATATGAGGAAAAGGATCAATCCACCAAGAAGACATAGCAATCCTAAATCTGCATGTACTAAATAACAGTTTCAAAATACATGAAAAAACTACAATAAAACAGATCCACAGAATTTTCGACTCATCATAAATTGATAGAACTTCTAGACAAAATAAAAATCAGCAAGATGAACACTGAACAATAAAATCCACCAGAAAGGTCTATTTGACGTTTGTGTCAAATTTCAGTGTCAGATACCAACAAAAGTCCAATATTAATTCCTTTCAAGAACCCGTGAAACACGTCTCAAGTTGGACCATATCCTGGCACATAAAACTGAACTCAAATTTAAAACAAAAGCAAAAAGACATAATCCAGAGCAGTTGTCTAACAACAGGGGGATCAAACCAGTGATGAATAACAGGAAGTGGACAGAAGCAACTTCAAACACACAGAAATTGAGCAGCACACTCCTCAACTGTCCACACAGCAAGGAAGAAATCTCAAGGATACCCAAAATATCATGCACACAGCTGAGTAAGAACAAAGACCCCACAGATCAAGTTTGTGTGATGACGCTAACAGGGCTCAGAAGGAAACTTGAGCACCAATGGCTGACTTTAGAAAAGAGGAAAGATTTCACATGAATGATCTAAGTTCCTTCCTTAAGAAATGGGGAAAAAAGAGAGAACATGAAATAAAGCAAGCAGAAGGAAGGTAATTATAAAAATAAGTGAAGAAATTAATGAAATTGAAAACAGGAATAATTGAGAAAATCATTGAAACAAAAGACCTAGGTTTTTGTTGGAGAAAAAAATCAATAAAATCAATTATACTCTAGCAAAACTGACAAAGTTAAAAAGAGAATAATGAATTATCAGTATCAGGAAAGGAGCAAAGGGTATCACTACAGATCCTACAGCCACTGGAGGAATACTAAGGGATCACTTTGAACAACTTTATGATCATGAGTTCAACAACTTAGGAGAAAATGACCAATACCCTATAAACCACAAACTACTAAATCTCACTCAAGGAAAAATAAATAACAGGAATGTTCCTATAAACATGAAAAAAATGGCATGTAGTTAATGGGATTTCTGAAAAAAAAATCTCCATACCCTTAGGGTTTCACTGGAGATTTTTACCAAGTTAAAAGGCAAATTAATACCAACAAAACATGTATTGGAAATAGAAATAAAGAAAACTACATATAAGTATATGTCATAGATTTAGACACAAAACCTTTCAATGACATATTAGCAAACTGAATCCAGCAAGATATATATATATATATATTACATACATATATAATTGTGTATTACACTATATATCAGTTGCATTTTTATATACTAACAATGAACAGGTGGAAACCAAATTTGAAAGCATGATTCTATTGAAAATAAGCCAATGGGAATTAAGTGCTTAGGTGTAAATCTAAGAAAACACAGTCAAATCTGCATCCTCAAAATTACAAAATGCTTATGAAAAAAAGTAAAAGGATACCTAAATAAATGGAGAGACATACTGTGTCCCTAGATTGGAAGTTTCTACATAGTAAAAATGTCAATTCTTTCCAAATTAGTCCATAAGTTTAAGGCAATTTCTACAAAAATCCAAGAAATATAGTTTTCAGATATATACAGGTTCATTCAGACATGAACTGAAAAGAAAAAGGCCCAAGAAGATCCAAAATAATTTTGCCGAGGAGTCGTGCTTCTGATGGGAAGGCTTGCTCTATAGCCGCATTAATCAAGACAGAGGGACCAAAGGATAGACACGTGGATCAATGAAACAGAATAGAGAGCCCAGAAATAGAACCATACAAACGTGCCCAACTGATTTTTGACAAAGATAAAAAAGCAATTCAAAGGAGGAAGGCAAGCTTTTAAATAAATGATGCTGTAGCAACTGGACTTCTATAGTCACAAATATGAACTCTGACCTAAGCCTTATATTTAATACAAAAGTAACTCAAAATGGACCATGGACTGAGAAAAGATATTTAGTATTTACTTTCTCTGATTCACCAGGTCAGCTAATCAGTGCAGGGGAATAATGCTGACCCCAACATGTGGGTATGTCTCCTTCACAGACAAACACTTGTGTTTACAGAACATGCCTTCACAAATGATTGTCCTTTTGTGTCCTCCGCATCCTGCTCACCCCACTATGTGGGGAGGAAGGCCACCCTAGGGAAGCGGGATGGACCCAGAGCCTTGTGCCACTATCCCTGGGCATTCTAGCATCGTTGAAAACAGAAACACAGGTGGTTGGATTGCAGGTGCAGTGTAGCACAAATAGCATGGTTTGGGGAAAGGTGGAGTCACAAACACAAGGATTTCTATGTGGGTCAACTTTTCATCACTGTGACCAAGATACCTGATAGGAACAACCTAGAGGAGGAAAGGTGTACTTCGGCTCATGGTTTCAACATTCAGTCCATGGTCAGCGGGCTCCAAGCAGAAACCTGGTGTGGCCGAGGAAAGCTGCTCCGCTCCTGGCTACCATGAAACAAAGCAAGAAAGAGGAAGCAGCCAAGGACTGAGAGAATCCCCAAGACCACATCCCTAGTGACCTACCTCCTTCAGTCATTCCCTGCCTGCCTACAGTTACCACCCAGTAAATCTACTCAAATTATTAATCCGTCAGTGTATTATTAATCCATCAATGAGGTCGAAGCCCTCATGATTCCATCATTTTACTTCTGAACATGGCCACATTGTCTGAGGCTTTATGGGACATTTCGTATCCAAACCATAACAATTTCTAACTGTGTTTCTGAGATGATCAAAGAGATAGAAGTACACTGAAACCCTGATGTGTGCCTCTGTGTTCTATCACAGTTACTCCAGGCTGAACTGAGTCTCTGGCAGTGTGCACCGGGAGCCCTGTTCAGTGATGAGACCTGATGGGGAAGAGCCTCACCCATGTTAGGCAGCACTGTCTGCTTTACAGGAAGTCCGCTGATTTAAACATTGATCACGTTTAAAAAATACCTTCACAGGAATATGTAGGCTGGGGTTTAAACAGAAATTGGGTGCCATGTCCTAGCCAAATTGGACCACAAAATCAATCCTGATTGTATCCTCAGATTTCAAACCATCCATTTCTGTATTTCTAGATTTAACCAAATAATCCACAGGCCAGCTTAGATTTGCAGAGTGGAAATAGACTCTGCCTCTTTCGTGAATATGAACACAAGGTCTCATGACAGAAGGCCTGGAGGGAGGGGGGAGAGAAGATTGAGGCCATCAGTAAATGTTTGCGTGCTCCAGCTCACAGGAGCCTCATGGCGCACACAGGCCAGTGTCTAACTCAAGCCCACCAGGTCCCGGTGAGCCACTGGGACTCAGAGCAGTACCCCTGTCCCCTGGAACCCTCACTCTTGTGGCACTGTGCTCCTGCAAAGCAGAGGACAGCAGGAGGACTCTGCAAGATGTAAGGTCTCCAACTTGGTTGTTCCCAGACTGCTGGCTTTAAAGAAGTCTGGAGTGCTGGCTTAGAAAGTTAAGTGAGAATGTTTTATCTATCTATCATCTATTTATCTATCTATTATCTATCTATCTATCTATCTATCATCTATCTATCTATCATCTATCTATCATCTATCTATCATCTATCTTCTTTATCTATCTATCTTCTATCTCTATCATCTATCTTCTATCTCTATCATCTTCTATCTCTATCATCTATCTATCTTCTCTCTCTATCATCTATCATCAATCATCTGTCTGTCTTCCACCCCATTTATTACCATTTTTCAAATATATTGACACATTTGAGATTAATAAAGTGCATGTTAACTAGTAAAAATGTTAATTTGATGTTTTTAATCATTTTCATATATTTTTTCAGCCAGCAGATATGAGCACCAACCCTATTTGTGCATCGCCTTGTGTTTTAGGTGGCCTTCATACACAAACCTGTAGCTAAGGCTTAGGAGAAACTAGAAGGTATACTTCTAATTCTTGTAATAATTTTAAATAATTAAGAAAGGAAGAAGGAGTTTTAAATTCCAGCTCTGCTTCATGTTATTCTTATGATTTGGGGCAGTATATTTTCTTTCTGATCCTTGTTTTCCTCATATGGAAAATCAAACTTACAATATCTGATGTGATACTGAAGCATTGCTGTGAGCGATGGGACGCTCATCACACACGACACTGAGTATTTTCCCTGTTTTGGTATTTTTTTGAGGGGGGCCTATTATGGTATTTTTAAGGACAGCCTGTCATTGCTCTTGTGGGAGATCCAGGACAAAATTCTCAGTTGGCCCCTTGTGCACTGAGGGTGAGACTGGTTCCCTTGTCTTAAGGGAATCTTTCTGGGGCTGCTGCTGGGCCTGTAGCCTGTGACAGCAATCTCTCGACCTCATCCCCTCAGCGGATCAGCTGCTACCCAGATCAGGGGCAGTGCTTCTCAGAGTGGATTGTACTAGGATGCAACCTCCTGCCAATGGATCTGGAGGCTGCAGCCTGGGGCGGCAGGTAGAGGGGAGCCAGCATTGCCACGGGAAACACCTGCACAGGTGAGGTGCGGGCAGCCCGCAGGTGAGGAGAGGCTCACCTCCACTGGACAGGAGAGGGGGTGCTTCCAACTCAAAGCTTCTGAGGAATTTAGGAGTTCAAGATTCTCCGCTTGCCCCACCCCAGGTGTCCTTGGGTTATCCCTTGACAAGAGATCTAGAAGGGCTGCAGCGGGCCCTGTTTGTTCCCCTGCCACACCTGGGGCCAGCCCTGGGGCACAGGCTAGTGTTCCTGCCCCCATTGGATCAGTGTTCTCCCTGAGCCTGGCCTTGGAGGTCTTAGGCATTCATAGACTGTGTGCAGCTGGGACACTGCCCTAGTATCTTCAGTTACCAAGACTTCCAAAGCCAGTCCATCCCAGAACCCTCAGTCGGGTCCTAGCCAGTTACCCACCTCCTGGGAGAACCAGATCTCCCAGGCTCCCAGCCCGTCTCCTGTTTGCACTGGGCTCTGACTTATCGCCGGCAGCATGCTAGAAATGGGCATGCAGCACCAATGCGGCTGCCATCCTTCCATCTGCCCACTGCGTGCAATGGCCCAGACCCCAGTCCACTCCTGAGGTCTTCTACCCACAGTCACAGCCGGGGCTGCCCATCTTTGTTGCTGCTCCTCGGGGTGCAATCCCTGGGCATGGGAGCAAGGAGGAAGGGCAGAGGGCAAGAGGGCAGGACGGCAAGGGCACGCTGCTCATGTGCTGACCCTGTTCCAAGAAGTGGGCCATGCTGGACCATGTCTTGGAACGGCATCTAAAGGCCTCCTCACAATCCTGTGTTTGGGGAAAACACAGGATTATCTTGACTATCTCCCATCAAAGGTTGCTGCCTGACCAGGGCTCCCTGGCACCTCAGACAGTGCGAGTGATGGAGACTCCAAATGGTGTCCCACATGTCTGTGTCCCGGGGGTCCCCAAGCAGAAGGCTCCAGGCTGAGGTGTGGTCCATGCTCACAGAGTGCAGGCAGGGCCACCGGAGCCGAATGCTTCTGATATTCCAGGCTGATACAGGGAAGGCCACGGAGGGAGGGCGGATAGAGAGTCTGAAGGCATCCCTGGGGAACTGGCTTCCTGCACCCTCGGGCCGGGCCCTGGCCAGTGCTGACTGAGTCTTCCCTCACCCAGTAAATCAGGGGGTGATTCTGCGAATGGTGAGTGAAATGCTGGGTGTTTTGTGTTAGTATCACTCGTTCCTTTGGGACTTTGCAGTTCTTGCTGACTGCTGGGTGCTGCCCATGACGTCTTGGGTGCCATCAGGAACACCAGGGGTCCATGGGGGGGCAGGAAACGCTTCCTGCCCACCCACTTTTCTCATCAACAGAGCATGCTATGTCGTGCATTTATGTGGCACCGGGAGAAAAGACACCCTTTGTATTGCGGTGGCCGCTAACCTAATTTGCCAGGCCAAAGGATAGGCCCTGTGATCTAATTCTCAATCTACCACAGGATTGAGATGAGAACCAAATCGTCTTAGAGGATCTGATAATCTCGTTTCGATCGATTGGTTTCTTAGGCAGTATCCTTTGGTTGAGACTTTTCAGATAAGTAAAGAAAATTAGGTTCCGAGCCAAATGCTTCCTTCTAAAACGTGGTCTGCGGGTTGCCCGTTCAGCCGGGGGCAGCTGGCGGGCCTCTCCTGGGGCGTCTGGGCCCACGGAGGGGCAGTTACTGTACTCCCGCAAAGCCCTCTACGCCTTGGCTCAGTGAATAAAACACCGCGGTTTCTCCCATTGACTGCCTGAAATAAAATAATCTATGATGCATGAACAAGTCTAAATGAAATAATAATATCCTTAGCAGTGAAAAACGGATTGGTAATACAGTAATTGAGCAGATTTATTGCCATCTCCTTGAGCTAGCCTGCTGAAACAGCCGGCTATTTTATTTAATCTCATATCAGAGGAATTACTGGCTGGTAATCCATTGTTAAACATCATTTAGGATGATGGATGGAAATGTCAGCTTTTCCAACATAATCAATTCATATCTCATTAGCACATATTATTTATGATTCTCATAATGGGACCTGCAGGGGTCTCCAGGGGGAGATGGAGACCTCAGCTGTTGTCGAAATGAGATGAGATATACTGTAGCTTATGAGTTAATAACTGCATATAAAAAATACTTCTCCACAGTATTGATTGTTCTTACCATTTTACGAATGAGTTGAGTGGCTGGCCGCCCCCTCTCGCTGTGTGTTGCAGCGTCTGGCAGTCTTTTCCCCTATGATTATTTTTTTAGGTTAGTAATTTAGCCCGAAATATTTTTAAAATAATAACCGGGGCCCTATTTTAGAAGAACTCTCCCCTACTAGGAAAGCGAGCCCCTGAATTTCAGGTACCGAGAAACACGTCGCGGCGTAGCTGCCAGTTAAGGACCGGGTGCTCTTTCCCCCACCACCTATGAAGATAAATCGACGTATTTCTGTGGCTCCAGCCTGGTTGCTTTTTAAGGACACTCTCTACCCTGCACTGCCTCCAAGACCAATGAAAAGCAAACCTTGATTCATGGCCTCCATGCCGCCGATGGCGCGTCAGTAATCATGGTTACAGTGTCAACTGCTGTCTCAATTAAACCACATTTGAGAATCATTTTATGCTCCAGCTCATAAACATCAATAAGGGAAAATGAGTAATAAATGACTGTCGAGAGTACAAAGGACCAGCTCATATTTCAGATGAAAATGAAGACAAAATGTAGCTTTTATTTGCCTGTGGAATTCCCATTAACTGCATCACTGACAAGAGAGAGCTGGATCAATAGCCGGCCGGCCGCAGAAAACCGTTTCTGGCTGTTCAGCAGCCGGTGCAAAAGGAAAGCTGTCATATTGTGATCTTTATCAGGTAATCTTCATTACAGCCGACCAGTGATATATGTATATGCTGGTCAGCTCGGGGCACTTCTAATTCTTGGTCCTATTTGTGGTTCGAGTGTGGAGCGATCACAAATTATTTGTTTACGGCGATGAAAAATCTCCAGGGCTCATCCCTTTTATTCTTTCTATAGGTAATCTGTATCCAGGAACTTTCTCCCAAGACTACTCTATTCACTCTGGATTTTTAGCCAAGTATTATATCAAATCTTACCTTCCTGCCCTTCCGAGCGAGGAAGAGCCCGTCAAGACTGTGGCGGGGGCTCCACAGAGCAATTCATAGTGAGCTCGTTCTCCAAGTTCTTGAAGGAAATTTCGTTTTCTTTGTGAGTTGCTGATCTCCCTTTAATTGAACAGAAAGGGCTGCTAGCCGTGAGGAATAGAAATGAATGCTTCGTGCGACATGCAAATACTGAAAGAAACTTGCTCCTTCTGCATTCTGTGTGCCTGCGAGAAAATAAAAGAAAGAGATGCATTCTATTAAGTGAGAAATAGGGTCAGCCATTTCAGGAAGAACCTTTTGCATGAACGCCACACTAATGAAGGAACGCCATGCTGTTTATCAAAACATGCTCAGTTAAATAGCTCCACAGGAAGACCTCAGAGGGGAATGAGCTAGAGAGGCAGAAGGCCGGGGAGAAGAGCAAGGCTAAGTTCTTAGCAAAGACATCGTGGGAGGTGGGAACGCCAGTATTCATAGTTACAAGAGCAGCAATCCCACCATCTCCCATTTGCTGAAAACCTTTGGTCCTATGGATCCTGATGTGTTTCACAAATGTTGTCACACCCTTAAGAATCTTCACAAGGGAAATGAAACTGGATGACCACCCGCTTAGATTTCTCATCAGCTTTGATTTCATGAAGTGGACAGGGTAAGCTGTCAAACCCCATAGTCCCATCTGAAGGATGGTTGGGGTCTGATTGGTGACTACTATTTGAATTTGGCTTTACAGCATTCAGTATCAAACTATGCCTTTTTATTTATACACGTATCTCCTCCCTTCTTTGTTAGCACCAGTGGCCAAATCTCATCTCACTGAACTAATATAAAATTGACACTGCTGTCAGATCTCTTTTGTAATGTGAAACGTGAAACTCTGAATGTCAGGAATACAGAGGTGATATTAGCTTAACATATAATTTACATAAGAAATACATTGGATTGTCTCATAAGGCGTGTATTTACTAGGATATTCACCAACAAAGAACACTATCAAAGACTCTCAAAAGGTGTTTTATTATTTTCATGCCCAGAAGTTTTGGCCACCAGCTCTGTCTCTAATTTTTTATTTTATGATTCCATTTATCTGAAATGTCCAGGATAGACAAATCATAAAGATAGAGAGTAGGTTGTTAATTTCTAGGGGCTCAAAGAGGAAGACAGAGAGAGTGATGGATACGGCATAATGTGGTTTCTTTTGGGAATGACGAGAATGTTCTGGAATGAGTGGCAATAGAGGCAAATCATGGCAGCTGTGACTATTTTAAATGGTTATGAATATGCTGAAAACCGCTGAACAGTTCACTTTAAATGGATGAACGTTAAGGCAAATGAACTACATCTCAATAAAGCTGTAAATAAAAGCAACCAAGGACCAAATATGACTCTTTGAGGACACCGTAGGTGAAACGTCACGTGTTCCGCTGTCATTCAGGACCAGTGGAATTGTTTCTTCGTTGCTTTCCTACAAAGCACAAATATCACAGGAAAAATCTTCCTGTAGTCCCTTCCACCGCAAATTCAGGTTTCAAGTTAAATAATCAGTCAGCTGGTCAACGTGCCGACCAACAGGTAATATCCATTGAGCCCCCACTGAGTGCATAGAATTCAGATGGGAAATTGATGGTGGCACGTAACAGTGACTGATTATGATTAATCTGTGCAGTTAATATAATATGGAAAGCAGGCGGGCAGAACCCTCCCAGCCCTCCAACTCTTGCATTATGGGTAATAATACAACTTCATGACAATCCAACGCAACTCTTGCTAGGGAATGCCAGACACACACCAGTCAAGAAGGGGACATAGAGGCTCAGTGTGCACACACATGAATGAAGGAGCATGAGCCCCAGAATCCACACTGAGTGGAGATGATAAAGACCTGCTGCTGGGTCATTTACATCTAACCCAATTAACTTTCATTCATGTTATTCCAGTAAATAAGTTAAATAAGCACCTAATAAACACCTGCTCTGTGCAAAGCCATGTGCTGAATATGAGGAGAGTTAGGTGCGTTTAGATGGAGCCTGGAGGAGTTCGTAGTCCGGCTGGAGGGCACTCTGTCATGTGCTGTGGGTGCTGAGAATGTGGAGTCTGAGTTCTGGAACAAGTCTCTTCCCATTGCCCCTTATTGGTTGAGCTAATAGGATTTAGTCCCTCGACTTCCCTGAGCGCTAATTTTCTCATTATTTATAAAGTGGAGCTAATGTTATCTATCCTGCTTATCCCTGCAGAATCAGTCTCATGGCCGGATGCGATAATGCATAAGAATTAATTTTATTAGAGAAACAAAATATGCAGTCAGAGGCGTTTTCCTTGGATTCCAGTGGTAAATGGCTTTCAGGAAGGTGATAAGAGATGTGATCTGTAACATGAAGAATGGGGGAGATGTTTCTACCTCAAGTCGAACAAAGAAAGTAGAAAATAGTCTACGCATGGGGAGGGGGAAAGGGAAAAATGAGCAAAAGCGGAAATGAAGGCCAGTGTCCACCAACCTGGACACTGATCTGGGTCTGACAGAGAGTCCACTTCTGAGCTCTCTCCAGGCTCATCCCCTTTATCAGCAGAATTTGCTTCCATGGGGTTGTGGGACTGTGGTCAGCGGGTCCATCTGGCGCCTCCAAAGTCCACCTTTGGTCCCTTGCTGCACCATCCCTCCACCTTGAGGCCGCGGCCAAATCCACCTCATGCTTCACATCTGACTTCTGCTATATCACTCTGACTTTCTCTTCTGTCTCTGTTTTTGAAGGCTTGTTGGTTACTTTGCACCCACCCAGATAATGCAGGACAATCTTACTATTTCAAGGTCTACGGAAAAGTCATCTCAATTACATCTGCCAAGTCCCTGCTGCCGGGTAAGGTTGACATATTCAAAGGCCTAGTATTTCATCATGCTTAGGACATGGTTTGTTCTTGGGGGGGGGGTCCATAATTTAATAGCCACCATGGGGGAGTCTGCATGGTGCTGGAGAACACCCAGAGCCATGTAGATCCTGCGCCCTGTGAATGACTCATCCTCACCAGTGAGCTCTCAACTTGATCCTTGACTCCTTGCTGGTTCTTGCTTGGTCAATGCACTCCTCGCTCTCAGGATTGATCTGAAATCTCAACACTGCAGCAGTCCTTGCTCCAGCCCTTCCATCACTCAGTTTCGGAAAACAGATTGCATTTTACTAAACTGGAGACATGAAGCCCACAGCACCATCCGTCTTCACTCCCACCTGCCTCCCACTGGGGGAGCTCCTGTCCAAGGCACTCCCCTCCTCTGGAGGCAGACAGAACTGTGGCACCATGCAAGCCTCCCCTTCCTGAGACCTCGCTTTTGCTCCCCTACACCTAGGTCTTGGCTGGAAGCACTCTCATGTGTTGTGAGCACTGCCTTTCCTGGGTTTCTGATTTCGACCTCTAAGTTGAGTTCCTCTCTAGCCTCCCTTGTTCTCTGCCTCTCTCCTTTTCCATCTTCACACCAGCAGGCCCAGCATTCCCTGACCCTGCGATTGCTCGTTCTCCTCTCCAGATCTGACTTTTATCCCCAATCATGACTAAAGATATTTTCACGTGTTGGTTGGTAACCCCCTGGTGGCTTACTCTGAATTGGGTTTCAACCTTGCTTATATTTTTATTCGCTGGCTGTGACTTATTGGCATGGGTCATCTTCCACGGTAACTCTGCCTCCTCAATGTGGGCCTACTGTGGGCTCCTGGTCCTCCTCCATCCCCTCTAACATGCTGACCATGGGGGAGTTTATCCACCTGTCCACTCTTAGAGGTTCATCTTCTCCAAGTTGGAGACAACCAGGCCCTCCTTCAAGCATTGAATTCCTCCACCTTCTTAATGGCTTATCACTGCCATCTTGGTCTTCAAAATTCAAACCCAGCATTCCAAGCCTGCCATATTTCTCAGTGACCTCTTCTTCTGTCCACATTTTCCTTGTGCGCACTTCCTGGTTTGCCTCCAAGATGTTCCTAGTCACTCAAACTTTAGAATTGCTGTGCATTTGCAAGTTCCCATCCCTTAGCTCCAGTGGGGAGGTAAACCCTTCAGTTTTTACTTTATGAACTGTTAACCCTTCTGTCTCCTTTTTTTCTCTCCCCAGGACACCATCCCAGTTTAAATCATAATCAACCTGGGGATTCCTAAATAAGTCCTTCCAATAGCCAATAGGCCTTCAACCTGTGCTGTTCAAAACCATTCTCCATAAGGCCCCAGCAGAGACCACCTTGGTAAAAATCTGTCCCTCTGTTCTTCACGTGTCCTGCAAGGCTGCCACTGCTCATACGGTGAGCCACACGTCCCAGAGTCAGGAACACAGTCAGCCTCTGCTTCCCCCTCCACCCGCATTCCTCTTAGTCTCTGCTTTCCATTTTCAGTTTATGGCATCGTGACCTCATTTCGATTTCTTGACCCATCATGCTTTTACCCTGTTCTATGCACTGCATGTAGATTATATGAGAAGGCTACTTCTCTACCTCTGTTGCCCCCACCATCGCATTCTGCAAGTGAAAATCTCACAATCTTCCTCTTGGACATAGTGCCCTGGCCACTTCCTTCACACTCCTTCAACATGGAAGAGTTGTCATTTCTTGGTCCTCACTGAAGGTCTCCTTGAACTTACCATGTCACGCGTTCACCTACAAGGAGGTGAGTTATTTGAAAATAGGTCTGAGGTCACCCGGTGAGACCATTGTAGGTAAGTGAATTGAATTGAAAGGCAGAGTTTGAAGCAGGTTCAAGACAGCAGTGGAAGGCTGGTGCTGGGTACCATGGGTAGCAGGATGATGAGCACCCACTCAAGGCCACGAGGAGGCCAGACAGAAGAGGCTCCCGGGTCCCCAGAGTTTGTTATAAGGACCTCAGCTGACAAACTCCAAACAGGAAGCAACCAAAAATCCTAACTCCAAAGAGACGATTGAACTACAGTATAGAATATAAGTGGATATTGGGTCTCACTAAACAATGGCACTCTAAATTTTTTTTTGTGGTACCAGGGATTGAACCCAGGGGCATTCTACCTCCAGACTACACCCCCAGCCCTATTTTTTATTCTTTATTTTGAAACAGGGTCTCACTAAGTTTAGGTCTCTCTAAATTTATCTGCATGCCTCTGGTTAGTAAGAAATCTCACAAAATTTATTGCGTGGCCTGTCTCAACTTTTTACTGCACTACTAAAACCAGAATACATATCTCTATATTCTAACATTCTATACATAATGTATTCATACTATGTATCTATAACATATCTATGTCTTGGATTAAGCCCAAATGATAAAGTATGTTTATCTAATTTGAGATCATTAAAAATATTGGGAAATTACAAAACATAGGCAGAGGATAAAATTATTCAGAGCAACTAACTACTTAACAAAGGTACCATCAATAAGAATTTCAAATGAAAACAAATTTTGGTGAAAGGCAAAACGAACTTAGCTAGTGGGTCTTGCATCCTATATTAAATCAGTAGTTATTATCTCCTTGCATATTGCCCTTAAGTCTGCTTCTACAATGAAAGACCCAAGGAAGAGCTCAAGTCAATATAGTTTTCACTCACACTTCTACCCAAAAGTAAGAAAGTGCTCATTTTTTTCTGCTAAGGGAGTCCTGCCTAGGTAGATCCAGTTATAAACAAGAACCTGGTTGATCGCTCGCCCTCTGGTGGCCACACTGTAGAACATGGGGGAGCAGTTCCTCCCAACCCTGCAGAAGAGGAAGCCGTTCACCCTCTGTGGCCATAAACCCAAAACTCTGTCCACAAGGGAAATACATGCATGTGCTATTCTAATTCTGGAGAGGAAGTGACTCAGAATAGCTGGTGATATCATTCTCTGTTTCAGGAGACTCCAGGTTCCAAATTCTTACTCCCTGTTCCTGAAAAGATTTCCCCTGGTGGGCACCTGAATGTATGACATGGGGGCTGTGTTCCCTGGTGGTGATCACAGACCAGCAGCAAGGCAGTGGAAAGAGTTGGATGGAGTCTCCAGGGCTCGTTCAAAGTGAGAGTACCGTGTTCAAGCAGTTAATTGCTAAAAGAACAAACAAACCCTGTCCAGATTGTTCTACTAATTCAAACGTGAAAGAATGCATTTTACAGACGCATTGGGATTCAGACTGGCAGTACAGGCACACAGATGACCTAAGCCAGTGTACAGGGCCAGGGTAGGAGGACAGAGACCCAGTCGAAGGGATAACATGGTCCTGAAGATTCTAGCAGGCCCAAGCACACCATCTTCACAGGCTGAGAGACCAAATGATGTTGTTCTTCTATCTGTAGTAACTGTCCCTCCTTTTGTTTTTTTAAGAGAGTGGCACAGTTTTCACATCTGTAACCGGTAAGACACCTCATTAACCAAATATATACATATATATGTGTATGTATCTTTATCTATTTTTTGAAAATCACGTATGAGTCTATGAAGATGTTTCTTATATAGGAATTTTATGTAGAACTGTAAGGTATGGCCTAATTCCAAAACCAAAAGAGACACTCAAAAGAGAAACATAGTTTCTCTTTCTCAAAAGATAAAGCATAGTTCTTGAATGAGTGACTGAAAAAAGAAAAGAATATGCACTTCTAAAGAAAATACAAAATTCTGACATGGCAGGTTCGAATAGCTATGGAGGACCACGATGACGGTGGTGGCAGCTGACCCCAGCGTGGCGTGGTCATTGCACGCTCCCTGCACACAGGCTCTGGAATGACCAGCTAAGAGGAGAGACAGAGGGACCTGCTGACTCTTGTTTGGAAGGTGGTGCTGGATGGCCGGCGATGTTGGGCATTTCCATCCCTGTGGAAGATCCTTCTGGAGGGAGCTGATGAGAGCCACCATGGTGGACACAGGACAAGAGCACAAACACGACCCACCTGGGCAGTGCTGATATCCCAGAGACAGGTAACGGTGGGGGAGGAGCATTCCTGCAATGGAAAAATGTTATCTTAATAAGTGGGACTAGTTGATACCTACCTACCTATCTACCATCTCTCAGATTCTGTGAGAACTCCAGCAATCGCAACCATCCAGAACCCAGCTGTCAGCCCCAAATACAGTGGCTCAAGGCACTGAGAATAGATCCATCATGTTTCCCTCGGACGTGCTAATTGTCCGGGAATGCCACAGGCAAATTGCAATGAACTAAGGAAAGGAAAACTGCACCAAATCTAGCCTCCAGTTACACCTTCTTTCTAGCAGCCTCAAGACACCTGGCGTCACCTGGGGGAAAGTGCTGTGAATACTTTCTGCTTCAACAGACTCTGTGTGGCTCTGCTCCCAGGGTGCTGTGCTGGACATGGGGCACAGTCCACAAGGATGCTCTGCCCACATTCCCTGGCATCCTCTGGGCACAGGGTCTGTGTCACCAAGGCACACCTGCCCTCTGATCTCTCTATGCTCAGGATCTCCGACACTGGGCAGATGTTTAGCAGTTCCCACGGCCTCTTCCTCCTACTCACTGCCTGCTTCTTGGAGTAAAAATCTGTGTGTGATCCCATAACATAGTGCTTGGGTTCTGCCCTGTAAGACTTTGATGAACACTCATGAAGCAATGAGATTTGTTCTCTTGGGATGTAAGCTCTGGCGAGGCCAATTTTAGACAGTGAGTGTGCAGCCACCTGCCAGGAGAAGGGCATCCCGAGCAGCCGCACTGTGGCCCTCAGTGAATACACGCAGGAAACGATGCAGACCTGGCCAGCACTGGAGAGTTGAGCCAGTTCAAGCCTCACTCGTATTCTGCAAACAGGCGGGGAGTTGCCAATTCCAGATATGAAACCCTTATTTCCATAAGCACATTGAATACTAAAATTTGAAATGTGAAACGCATATAGTCATCTTCATTTCCAATCTATATTAGTCAAAACATTGCTGGTTCCCAAACTCCTTACTACTCTTTAGTTGACACAAAATGTGTATTGAGATGTATTCTTTTTTTATGTAGGGAACAATGAAGGACGATCTTTCAGAGTTATGAAAGTCAAACCTTAAGTGTAATGACAGGCCACAAAGGCAGCCAGTTGTGAGGCCGCTGTTTTGACTGTCGCATTCCCAGCCTCCAGTAGCAGAGAATGCTGCGTAAGACGGAAAGCTTCAGACAGTGCTAAATTCAATCAAGATGCATGGAATATTGACGCATGCCTTCAGCAAAGCTCAAAATTTCCAATTATTGGTTCAATATTTGCAATCAGAAACCCGAGGCTGCATAGAAAACCTGGTGCGCTGCTCGGGTGTGAGGGTTTTGCTGGGTTCAGGCCTTTATTACATTGCAAAGAGCCGGGCCCCGTAGAGTGGCCATATGGAGGTCAGGCAGATTTCAGGACGTCAGTGTCAAGAGGACCGACTGACATGTTGCTGACACACCCACTTTTAGGGTGCCAGACTGTACTCCCACGTGGAGTGCCAAGCCAGCTCCACAAGAACTGGGATCGACCTTAACATGAAGAAGAAACCGACATCATTTCAGTCACTCACTATATTATGTGAATCATGTGACTGAGAAATGAGTGAAAATCTGAGAAATCTCTTGAATCCGAGGCTGGCAATTAGCTGGAAAAGGTCTTATTATCCTGAAACTGTTAGCTTGTCCTGTAAACACACACACACACACATACACACACACACACATGTGCACACACACACACACACACACATGCACGCACACACACACACACGTATGCACACACATTCTAAGGAGATTTTGTTGAGTATTGGAGTTCCTTGCCCATCATAAAAAGCCTGTGACATGCCATCAATATCTAATCGTATTAGTTATTCTGCCAGGGTTCCAGGAAAACTGATGGAGAGGACTCTTGGTATTGATCAACATTCTGAAACCCCACATCCACTGTTTACTGCACTGGTCAATTGTCATTGAATTTTTCATTTTGAGTTCAAAAGGAAAATTAACAAAAATCAAGAAATTTTGCAAAACATATTGCTGATGAATTAGAGGACTAGGGTTTTATTGCCACAAACTTACTGCATACCCATTGCTTATTTTTATCTAGATTTTGTTAAGTAGATGAATGTCACTATTGCCAGTTCAGTTATTCTGAATCGCCTCCCTTTTCTATCAAATCAAATAAGAAAAAAACATTAATCTACCTGTTATAATTGCTTCTCTCAAAGTCAGAATACTGAAGGACACCTTGGCATGTTAAGATTATAAATTTTATTACTCTGATTTAATAAGATAGTCATAAAAATAACTATTGACAAAAATTGCACATATTTTCTTCAAATTTTTAAGAAAGAAGTAACTCTTTTTAAATATAATTAATATGTTGGTCTCAAAATTGAAAAATAAAAAATCCATAAAATGGGTTATTTTCCAGATAAGGAAGCACAAAAAATGAGCCCTACTAGATTATGTAAGCTAAGGATGGAACGAGTGCAGATTTAGAACATTGCACAGCTGGAAATGCACAGACACAAAGAGAGGGAATACCAGGGACCCCGACCCAGGATCCCACTGAGAGAACACGCCGCAGTGAGGATGTGGGGAAACAGGAGGAATGTGTAGTAGTGTCCAAGCTATCTCGGAATATCATGGCAAAGATCAGAGGATGGTAAATATTTTTCACGCATATTCTAGTGGCCCAGTTGGCCGTCGTCAGCTCCAGGGACTGAACGCACATTGCTGATGATCTGCTCGCCCTTCGTGGATTCATAGAAGACAACGCAACCTTGCAGAGAGAAAAAATAAATAGTGGCAGAAAATTTGCTTTTGAGATCTAACAGTGGGGAAAAGATCAGGGCTATATCATCAGTAGGTAACAGGAGGGCTACGTGATAGGAGAAGGACGTAGAAGGATGTGGAGCAAGGAGTGACCACATCACATCGCTGTGACCAGAGGTAGAGAGCTCTCTTGACCCTCTAGAAACCGCAGATACAAGTGCAGCAGGTTCTTTAATTTTGCTCCATATTATTTATGGAGTCCAAGATGTCGAAAGCATGATTTGTAGATGAAACCCCACGCTAGAACATTTTTATCTTCCATGTAAAGTCATCAAAAGCAAAGGAAGAGAGTATATCTCAATCTTAGGACTCCTTTATTTCATTATTGCTTATTTTTGGTCAAAAGTAAGCTTTTTTTTTAATAATTGCCTACTGTGGCCAAAAAGAGTCAAGGAAAAGAACAATCTTAATCGTTTTAAAGGAGTCCAATAGAGTTGTAATTTGCCTTATAAACCACGTCACTGTGCTAGAGATTTACAGCAACACGTGATCTTTAAATGCACTGTACATCACTTTCCTGATGGTCATG
Organism: Glis glis; assembly: GCA_004027185.1. Classification (NCBI taxonomy): domain Eukaryota; kingdom Metazoa; phylum Chordata; class Mammalia; order Rodentia; family Gliridae; genus Glis; species Glis glis. Next base: position 23,582 of record PVJS01004498.1, read on the forward strand.
CAATTAAGGATGTGGACACGAGGAACAATACACTACCAAAAAATAGTTCTCAAAAGGGAACTTGAAACGTCAGGGGAGATAAAAATAATTTAGGATTCAGGGTGACATGATTTTCATACTAAATACCTTGTGAAGATTAAGCCCCCAAATACCCTACCTCTGCAGAGGATCTTCACTCTGCTCCACTGAAGTGCAAAGGAGAGGAACGAAGAGGAAAACACAAAGAAAAAGCTTGAAGAAGGCAAAGGAAAACTAGTACAGGTTTAATAAAATCATCTATATTATTTTCTAGCTACGCAGTTTTAACAGTAAAATGCTAAATGTCTATAAATGCTAAAAAGCAGAGAACCTAATCAGAATGTGACTTGTTAATCACTCTTCCACCCAATATTTTGGTAATTTAAAGCATTAGATTCATTGACAAAAATTTTGTAACTTTACCCAAATATGGCATTATGTTCACAGAAATAATAAAATTTCATTTGCTAGTTTTATGACAAACATTGCCTGGCTTATATTGAGCTCACTCAGGCTCATCTTCATAAAAATTTAGTCCAAAGTATTTAATAAAGAAGATCAATTGTCTACCACTATCAATATTTCCAATATGTTATTTATACAAAAGGATTCTTACATATATTAGATCAAATATATTATATGTTAGATATATTAGATAAAAATATAATTTAAGATTACTTGTGAATTATTTTATTGTTATTTGTTTCTCTAAGTTTTCATCTCTGTGCATTTGGATGCCATGTTTGTTTATTATTTTATCCTTAACTTCTAAAACAAGGACCAGAAAAGGGTCAACACTGAATATAGACTCATTGAATAAATAAATAAAATTAATCTCCACAAGCCTTCTTCAAATACATTAGATCTCAGGTTACCATAGTCCTCTTCCTTAATTTAATTATGCTATTACTGTACTAAATATATTTACATAAATATGCATATATGTGTTATATATTATTTATGTATTGTATACATATGATGTGCTATATATACACACATATGGATTCATATGGGCATATGTGTGTATGTATACATGTATATATACTAATATGCATTATATTGGATATAATTATGTACAGGCACATGTATGCATGAGTAGGCTCATATAGATCTGTGCATATGCATGTACCCATGTGTATAAAATGTGCTCTACATGTGTAGTGTATTACTCTTGATATGTAAATGTGGCCATTCCCAATTATTCTCTGCTGAAGAGTGTCCATGTGCAAGCTACAGGCACAGGAAGAGCCATGCAGGTGCAGGGCGTGATGGGATATCACACAAGACTGTTCAGGGTTGCTGCCGGCACTCTCCTTCACGAGACCCCCAGGACAGGAGCCTCTGCATGGCCCCCGAGAAGTCCAAACCATCCAAATCCATCAGAGACAGCCCAGCCCTCTTGAACCAAAAGGACCATGCACAGATTCTATGAAACTTAGAAAATTTCAAAACCTTCCATTTTCTTTCAAAATCCTTGCCTTTGTTAAGTCAACAGTTAAATGGGATCCCTGGTCCTCATTTTTTTTTTTTTTTTTGCTAAAATAGACAAATGTAACCAAGGACCGCCTGGGCAGGGATGCCAGAGCCTGATGAATCTCCCAGGTTGTGCGAGAACTGCCACATCTGGAGAGAGCCAGGCTGTGCCCTTGTCTTCACTCCTCTTGGTATCTATGGCTCCTTTGCCGGAGACCACACCCTGTGACCGGTGCCAGAGATGAGGACAGTAGCAATGCAACTATCCTGTCTGTATTCACTCTCGTTCTTCAGACATTTAACCATTAACACCTCTTTATGGCTAAAAGAGCTGGTTAAAATATTTTATACCCATCAACTCCATAAGAATTCACCTTAAGTTACTATCAAAATTGCCTTTTTGTTTTGCATTAAACCCCAGTAAGTGGATCTAGGAGTTAGATTTTTTTTAAGTTGTTGTTTTTTTAATAACAGATGCTGACTCAAAATACTTCTAATTTTTCCTCAAATTGTTTTATAGTTTGTATCATTGTAATGCTCAGAATCATGACATAATCTATGGATGCACCAATTATTGTGAGTTTTCCAAGATAGGAGCCAAGCTTTATCTCTTTCAACTGGGATTATATCTGATAAAAAAGATGGTCCTTGAGCCAACGTGTACTTTTTTTTTCTGATACTGGGGAAGGAACCCAGGAGCATTCTGACTCTGAGCTACACCTTCAGCCCTATTTTATTTTTTGAAACAGGGTCTCACTAAATTGTGGAGGGCCTCGCTAAATTTCTGAGGCTGGCCATGAACCTGTGGTCCTCGTGTCTCAGCCTCCCAAGTACTAGGATTACAGGCATACGCCACCTTGCCCAGATACCAACATATATTTTTAAAATAAATAATGAACTGACGAATAAACATCCTTGTCAGATGAGCTCACTGAGGCAGGGCGAGGGTACACATTTTCCTGCGGTCAGGGATGGAGCATGCTTCTGCTCTATGGACTCTATTAGATATGTTATCAGGCTTCTTCCAAGCAAGGCATATCTTGAGACACTTTGCTCTAAATTTGTCACATACTTTTATTGGTGCATTGTAATTATACGTCATCATGGGGTTCAGAGTGATAGACATACATGCACACGGCACTTGGTGTGTTCCTTTGCAGATGCCACCCCGCTCCTTCCTCCTCCCAGTACATATTATTGAGATTGGTATTGATAACTTCATAAATGTGCATAGTATTATTTGAACTATTTGTTTCCTGTTTATCAAGAAATAATGATGAGGTATGTGTGAGGGAGTAAGGCAGGGGGCTGTGCAGGCTGGCCGTGGCTCGGGCTGCCACCCTCCCCCGTGTCTCAGGGCTTGGGGTTCCGAGGGACAGCTGAAGGACACTGGATACTGAGCCGTCTGCAGGCCCTGAGGCCTGGGACACCTGCCCTTCTTCTATCCATGTCATCGTCTGAGACCGCATTAGGTGAAAAACATTTTCTACTTGGATTTAATCATCCATACTGGGCAGTGTTGAAATTTGAAATAGATATTTAAATGGATAAAAAATTAAAATATAATAGAACTTTGGAAATAATTTACATAGTCAATGTACATTGTAATAATGTACTTAGGTGGCTATTTCAGCAACTGCTATCTTGTCCTCAATTATCTCTGAAGTGAACAAGTCATTCATTAAAGAGAACTGCAAATATGGATTTTCTTCAAAAAAAGGAGAGGGTATTTTAACTCAAAGCCTGCCTCTACTACGATGGGCAAGTTTTACTTGGAGAGAGTACATCTTTAAATTTTTATGAACCTAAGTTATTCTGTTCTCCCATATAAAACGAATTCCCAAACCAGATATATTATTTCTTTCAATGAACCAAAAATAAGATTGGGGATTTCAACAATGCGACATCAGTATTATTGAAACCATGTGTTGGTTATGCTGCCCTATCATTAGAATAAGTAACTGGTAATGATGTAGGGCTGATGTGCTTTTATCCTGTTTCAGTAGCTGTCGGCTATTTGGAACATGAGAATTAATAGATGAGCAAAAATAGGTGACCATGTTAAGATTGTGATTTTTTTATTAGTAGTATAACTCAGGCTTATGTTAACAATTAGAGACAGGATGCCAAAGTCAAATCACACTTCGATGGCTAAATTTGTGTTATAAAATATGCCACGGATTTAGCTCTGTGCAGATTCCACGGACACGCCCGGAGAACATCATACTAGCTTCAGTTTCTGCCTTCCATTTGGAAGGCGCACACCGCCGCTCATACTCTGGTGAGATGCTGCCACCACATGGCAGAAATCCACACGCATGCTGTGGGTTGATAATGTGTTTCCAGAGAGACTCCATTTTTTAAATAAAAAGGATATTTAGAATGCCAAGTTCCCGACCCACACACCTGCTCACCTCGTGGGTGCACGGGCCTTGTCTACAACCCCGAAACAGTCAGGGTCATGAGAACCCTTTCCCCACAAAAAGGCAGTACTGTGGTGGTGAAAAGTATTTGCCACATGTACACAGAAAATGCTAGCGCTTTCTTGAATGAAAACAGTAGAAGCTTAAAATCATGCACACATAGATGTTGCTAAAATGCACTGAAATCGGTTTCTAGGAAAATTCAATGTTGGGAGTTCTGCCCCCAATAGCATTTGGCAGAAACTTTGTGTGGACACTGTGAATGAAGACAATGATAGCAATAATGTCCTCAATTAGGATCGTAATCAATTCTTGTTGGTAATGTAGAATAAACTTAGGAAATCTCTTCATAGGTTTTCTTCATTGTCCACGGCCAGCTTAGCTAAAGAGTGCTTTAGCCTTTACAAGAGCCGAGCCTCGGGGTTTAAATTTCTTCTGTGGGGCTGAAACCCTTTGTGTTTCAAAGCTTACTACGTGGCTCAAGACCCAGTTGTGACAGTAGATAAACTGACTCGATGATTGTGCTCTGATTCACTAAGGGCTTTTAAATCATGTTAAATAAAGATGTCCAATGTTATAGCAAAGAAAAGATAACCTAACATATTTTTTAAGTAATGAAATTTTGAGAGACTACTTTTAAATCATGGTTGTAGAATTTATTTTAGTATAAAACTATCAACTTTTCATAGCTAAAGACTGTATTCGTTAGTCTTTAATAGAAACAATGCATATTTTATTCATTTATTGACAAAGTTAAAAAATATATTAATTATTGATAATTTAGATTAGAGAGACCTCTTTTTTAGAGAAATTGAACTGATAAAAATGATATTAGGGTAAAAAGTATATTTTTAGTGACCAGAAACTTATTAATAGGTTAAATATTACTAGAAAAATAACATTGAAGTGAGTGTATATATATATATATATATACATATACATACATATACATTTGTTAAATACATTTTAACAACTATTAACATTTATAGTAATTATAATGTAATATATATTGCATTATATACATTAATATTATAAATATTATATATAGCCTAATTTTAACAATATAAATATGTTTAATTTCCAATTAAAATGTAATTCGTGAGACATTAAAATTGCTGGTAATATTTCCACAAACTATTTTATCCTATAATTAAATGTTTCTGTACATGCAATTTCAACACTATTCTTAAGATTTACAAAATAACAATAATGCATTCAGTCATATGTTTGCACATTTATTTATGTGTGTCATATTTATTTTTACCTAAAATTATTGATCTGTTTCAATACATGGTCTGTCTTTCAGTTTACGACAGTTATCAGATATCATAATCATGAAGAAGATGTGCCCTCTTTTTCAGAGATTACATTACCAGCCAGGATGGGCCACAGTTAGCACTTTTTTTGTGCAACAAAAAGGGGCTATAAATCAAATTACTCTCAGCCTGTGATTTGTTCTGTCCTTCATCCTGAGCTTCCCTTCTCCTGTGGATTTGAGTCTCCCATAATGTTATTTTAATTTTGCTTTTTGTACATAATACACGCCCCTGTCAGGAAAATGAACTTGCCATGACTGAGTCCAAGGGAACTTAATGATGGGGTATCTTCTGTATAGGACTCCAGCCATCATGGGCAGAGAGGCATAAGCAGCCCCGGTACGAATGGGTTCTACTCCAGGGTCTTCATCCATCTTTCCTGACAGCATGCTTCTCATGTGGACTCTTCTCCTCCATGCACTCTCCTCCTTCTAGAGCAATTTCCAGCAGCCCTGCAGGTGCTGGCCATGGAGGCCAGAGCTCATGGCAGGACCAGGGCCAGTTGACATCAGCTAAGTCAGGAATCACACAAGCCCAGCGAAAGCAGTTGACTGGTTCGAAAACAAATACATACACAGCAATCGTATTGCTTCTAAGGTTGCCAAACTTGTTGGCTTTCCATCCCCTTTCAATGAAAAAAAAAATACTCAGTGGCCTGCCAGGCACTTCCATTGCCCCGCCCTTTATTTTTATTCAACACCCCCCATTGCATCAGAATCTATTACAACTCTCTGGACTGGTCCAGCACCCACCCGCCTACCTGGGGACAGTGTCACTTACTTTGGGAATCTATGATTAGACTCAGAAAGAACATTTAGTTAGTGTTATGTTTACTGACTTCAGTAAAATATGCAAGTTATATCTAATAATTAATGTTAATAAATGTACCATTACTTAGGCATATCCATGTATTGGTATATTTTAGTACACACACATATATTTGCATATTCCTGTCTGTGCTTGATTGGCATTTTAATTAGGTAAGAATTCTTTGATTTTTAAAGACTAAAAGGGACTGATGGAAATTTGCTACAAGTGTACCAGGGTTTCAAAATGTTCCTGTGGTACATATTTGATGTTTGTTGCTTAAGATATATTCTAGCCATGAGGCTAAAGTAGCTATTTTATTTGCATTTGCAAACAGAAACCCTATTCAAGAATTTTATCAGTTTGAACTTCCCCATTTCCAACATTTGGCCACAATAAATATTTCCCAAAGCCCTGCCGTTGCGTGCACGACTGTGAATAATTTAGGCAACACCAAGGCAGGGATTTTAATTGATAGCGATTAGTGAACTTTCTAAATCTGTAAAACTTCACCAGGCTTCAGCCTCCAATAAATGCCAGTGTCTATTTTTACACCCCAGCCTCTGTTTAGCAGAAAGCCAAAAGCATCAGCCTGCAGCTGCTGAGGCTGCAAATGCCGAAAGGGCTTCAGCTCCACCCCCAGTGTCGTGGGAGTGCCGTGCGTGCCATCCCCTGGAGGGTTGCTTGCATTAGCTATCTGATGTTCCTACCATGGGCAAGAAGTTGCTTTTTTTTTTACACCAGGCTAAGCTGACAGTAGCCGGGTTCTCCACCAGGGACTGGGTTCTATAGGGAATGGAGGGAGGTCACAGGCCACGGAGCCAATGGTATTGTGTGGAGGCAGTGCGCTTACTTACACAATCCCCGGAAACCCAATAATGAACAGTGGACCATCCAAGAAAACCCCCACCTCGTGCTTGAGGCTCTGGGAAAGCTGGGTGCTGGAGGACGGGGCGTGGGGACACCCTGCATCACAGATCACCTTTCCAGAGGAGAGATTCGCTGTCCATTCTTTACATTTTATTTTAATTTCCGAGTGTGCGTGCTTATGAGTTTCGAATTCCTTTCGTGGGAATTATCAACACATTTTTTATAGGCATAACTTAATCTGATGAAAGTGTTAATCATGCAAAAATTATTAAGGAATGCACATATTCCTTCTTTCAAAAATTGAGGAAGCCTTTTTTTGGTATTTTAAACAATCTCAAACTTTAATTAAAAATATAAAACATAGTGCAGAGTGAAATTCCTCCAAAGAGGAGAAAGTATATCTCTTTTGCTCTTAAACATACATTCAGGGAGCAGTGTGGTCAGGAAGCATGTGTAACTTGATGATTATTAATTTGAATAAAATATCCTTGCATCTGGAACATCCCAGCATGAGTTAGCCGCTCAGGAGACCATTCTGAAGATCGGGTATTAACGTGCGCATTTTCTGCTAACTCGGTGCTGTTTTCCTTTAGAAATGACAACGGGTGCTTGAGAAATGTGGTCTCTGGTTTTTTCGTGTGCTCCCCATTTCTTTGTAGCTCTTCTGTCATGATTCTTGTTTGCATCCATTTAAAGAAGTAAGCTAGCCTGGTATGGTAGCACACACCTGTAATCCCAGTACTTGATAGGTTGAAAAAGGAAGATCCCAGGTTCAAGGCCAGCCTCAGCAACTTAAAGAGACTCTCAGCAACCTAACAAGACCATTTCAAAACAAAAAATAAAAAGGTCAGGGGGTGTAGCTCAGAGGTAGAATGCCTCTGGGTTCAATCCCCAGTACCACAAGAACAAAAAAACTATAATGTCTCTTTGTTCAGACTACAAACACGAGGAAGAGGAGACTAAAAGAAGACTGAGGTACGCATCTTAACCAGGTTCAAACAGGGATTTCTTTTAGGTTTAGCATTGTTTCAATGAGCTAGGTGTTTGAGTAAATTCTGGGTCAAATATTTGCACGTCCTCCTCCTGTCTCTTAGGAGTGCTCAGCATCCCTGAGCCTGCCCCAGCTGCTTCCTGGGCCCTCTCTCCATACATCCTTCCCAGGGACTTGACTGCCCATGTGGGAGCCTTACCCTGCCCGGGCTCAGGGCTGAGGGTAAACACACCACAGCAAGCCCTTGATAACACCAGACCATGGAGTGACTGCAGTTCAGGCTAGCTCCGCCCTCACTCCATTAACACCAAGCAAGCACAGCCTTGAGTGATGGGCGTCGCCACCTTGCCACCGCAGCCTGCTTCCCCAGCCACTGCCGGGGTGCCTGGCTCCTGGGTCTTGCTTTCTTTCTGACTTCACATTCATCCACTGGAAGATCTGAGGATGTTCAATGTCCATCCCACCGCGGTCCTCTGCCTGCATGTCCTGATGCACACTTCAGAATGTGTCCGTCTGTCCTGCTGGTTAACCCTTCCTCGGCGCCTGGCAGGCAGACCTCTGCAGTGAGGTGCACATCTTGGCCAGTCCACCGGTTTGGTCCTAATTGGACTCATCAGTCCACCACAATCTCAAGGCAAGCTCTCCCATCTTTGATCGCAGCCCCCTTAATTGACTCTTCTTATGAATCGACTATTCTCACTGTGATCTCAAATTACCGAAGCCAGAACACTTCACCCAGCCCATTAGCCTCTTTATAGTTGCATTTGACTCTCTGAGATAAAGGATATATAAGTGCTTTATAAACTCTATAGCACTCACTAAAAGTAATAGATTCTTCACCAATCGGATATTACAATCAACTACTTAAACAATATCCCAGATACTGTGTGAGACTCTTGGGCCCACTTGACTCCTGTCCTGGTTCCTAAATCAACGCCCAGACACCCAGGCTGCGAATAGCAGTACTTTATCTAGATGATAATTTTCATGTGTCTCACACTGCAGTCTGTCCTGCTGTCCGGTATCCAAATCAGAACCCGCAGCGCTGGTCAGCAGTGGGACCCAGGTCGTAAGCACCCAGTGCACGGTGGCCACTCTCCTCTCTCCTCCTTTAGAGGCTACATGGCTCCTCCCCATAAATCATTCTTGCTTGTAGATGTTCATTGCGATAGTATTCTCTCTTCTCTTTAATGCGTTCACACACTTTTATCAGACTCCTTGAGTCATAAAAAATTAAAGTTGGAAGGGACCTTCTAAACAACTTTGTTCAGTCTGCTCACTTGACAGATGGATGAGTAGACTGAAGGTTAGTCAAGTTTGTTTCTCCTAAAAAAAAAAAAAAAACTTTGTGGCTATTTCCTGAATATATTCTGTCTTTCTGTCTAGGTGAAATATGACTTGATAGCAGGGGCTGTTGAGGATTGTCTTCACAGGACCTCAATTCTATGGGGACATTTTTTTCTTTTTTTTTTTTTTTTGCGGTACCGGGGATTGAACCCAGGGGCGTTCTACCTCTGCGCTACACCCCCAGCCCTATTTTTTATACTTTATTTTGAAATCGGGTCTCACAAAGTTGCGGAGGGCCTCACTAAGGAGAGAGAGAGAGAGAGAGAGAGAGAGAGCTGAGGCTGGCCTTGAACCCAGATCCTCCGGTCTCCACCTCCCAAAGTACTGGGATTACAAGCATGCGCCATCACGCCTGGCCTATGGGGACATTTTTAAGTATGCATTGAAGAATTTTTACATAAAAAGGGTAAGTCAAGTAGCTTTGGTGACTTCAAACCTTGGCTGCAAAGCCAGGCGTGGTGGTGCATGCCTATAATCGTAGTACTTGGGAGGCCCAGACAGGAGGATCACAGGTTCAAGGCCAGCCTCAGTAACTTAGCGAGAACCTCAGCAACCTAGCAAGATCCTGTTTCAAAATAAAAAATAAAATAGGGCTGAGGGTGTAGCTCAGAGGTAGAATGCCCCTGGGTTCATTCCCCAGTACCAAACAAAAACAACAAAAAACCCTGGCTATAACACACTAATTTTAGATAAGGATATTCATTTAGTCTCTTCATGAGTTAAAGTGCTAAAATAAAACTAACATATAGTGGATTTTAATCAAAAGCCCTAAATTGTGTTTCTGTGACTCCAAAAGGGTCTACATGTCCATTTCATAATTCCTACAAATCCCCTGAAGTTCTATTTGAATTTCCTGTGTGTATTTTCTGGGGAAAGGGTCTATTGTTGAAAGACTTGTGGACCGATGACAACCAAGGATCAATTCATGATCAGTGTTCTTTGTAGAGAGGGCTTTAAGACAGATGGAATGGCTTCATCCTCCACGGAGACACCTGGGGTCTTCACCCCTTACTGCCCTGTGGGCCACAGAGGACCGCTGGGGTCGCCAAGACGGGAGCGGGGCTAAAAATAATCACAATCAAAAGAAAAGAGAAGTGTGGCAAATTCCAAAGGAAGAAATCTGATAAAATTAAAGTGTAATAGACACTTCAAACTGTGTGACCTGACCTAATAAGTTATTAATAGGGAACCATTACTCCTCATGAATTTTTTATTAGAAAGGCATTGCCTTTTTGTCAAGATTAGTGGATTATAAAATATTTGTGCTACACAATATAAATGACCCTACCTATTAATAAGTCTCTAGAAAGATATGCTTAAATTGAATTACATTAGGAAGAGAAGTGCCAACAGAAAATTAGGCATAATTAATGGGAACACATAAATAAACCAGATATGGAGGGAAAAGGACATTCTTCCCATTGATCATGTTGAGAATTAATTGCCTTTATACTCTCATGACATACCAAATATTACTGTTTGCATAAGGGCTGTTTCATAGAGGGGGGAAACTCATGTAACTGTGAATATGTATTATAATTTATAGCCGGGAGATAACTGGGTTGAGCATATGCCTCTAATTAGTGGACATAATTTTGAAGAGCTAAAAGCGACCACTTAAAACACAATATGGCAATGAGGGCTCATTAAAATTTGTTCCACTGAAGCAGTATGGCATGTGCCTGTGAATCAAAGGCTAGCTGTTCCCAGGAAGCCGGGGACAAGCTACTCAGGATCCCCGCCACATGTGGGCTGTGGCTAGGGCTACTTTATCATTGTCTGTGGGCCAAAGCCAGCAATCCACTTAGTGTGGTGATACCGCAATGATACAGGAAATTATTTTTCACATCTCATTCACATAATGGGTGATGTGGATTGAGTTACACAGCGGATGAGCACCCTGGGTCATCTCCATTTGCAAACATATATAAGGTTTCCCCACTAACACCACATGCCTCCAGAGAACGGTTTGGTGCAGTGAAGTGGATGGTTTCCTGGGCCTGTTTCAGGACGCTTCGGATGCAAAGTCTTGACTCTTTGTATCATTTTAGATATGAATCTTTGCAGCTGTCACCTCCTGATTTCATAATTATGTGTGATTTTTTTTGCCTCTAAAATAATCAGCATCGTGCACTATATCTTTCCTTTCACTCACAGTAAGCAAGGCTAATTAAAAAATGCTCAACATCCAATTTGAAACAATTGCCGATGGAAACAAATGAAGCTAATCAGCGGCTCACTCGCGTGTCCATATTATTAATGCTGGTAAAATGCATGAAAGACACGTTCAGACCCAGACATGGCCAAGTGCCACCAAAGGCCAAGCCCGGGTGACAGGCATTACAGGGTGTGGGTCATGAAAACCGCCCGTGTGCTGTGAGAACTTCGCCGGTGGGTTCTCCATCCTGCATCTGTGGTTGGCCTCCTTTAGCTGAAGAGGTGGTGTGTTTTAATAACAGTTTGAAGAAGGTTACCTCAGTAGAAGAGAACTCCTTACACATGCAATAACCATCGTTACTAAGCTACAAGACGGGGTGCTTTATCTCGGGAAACACAGTCTATCATTTATAAGCTGCACTGCCTCCCCAGCCCCTTTAGAAATCTCAGCACCCTCTGATACCTTGGAGGATGTAGGACAGGCTGGGGAAGGTCACTCTGAAACGAGAGATAAGCTGAATGGGAAAGTTAGCAGTAAAATAGCATCTTGGGGATAGAGATGAATGACAAAGATGGTGGTGTCGGCTTCAGGAGAAGCAGGAACTGTGCGGTCCAGCGTGATCTGATGGTGTTTCTCCGCCACGGTCGTGTTACTTTTTCACTGCGAGTTGTTTATCTATTTTGCCTTTTACGTTCTTCTATTGTTAGTAGTCCTGCAAAACGTGGCAGCATCGAGGCTTATGAATACAGGAGTCAAAGTGGAGCTACAACCAGATACATCTGGGAAACGTCAAAGGCGGGCCAGCTCGTCATCGGTGACCAATCCCTGGGAACCCCCCACACCCTGTGACATGGAGGTCTGCGCCCCAGTCATACTGTGCTCTGGAATAACACTTCTGTAAACTTAACCTTGACCTTGAGGGTTCTTGGAGGAGATAATGAGAGGAAGACACCTCTGTGTTTCCACCTGTCGCCCCACAAGGGGAGGTAAGAATGAAGGAGTGTGTGCAGACGCGTGCCGTGAACGACAAGCAAGTGTGTTGGTCAGTAGCACATGCTCAGTTGTCCTGGTGACCTGCCTCACACATCCTGAGGGAGCACACAGGTGTGCAAAGGCCAGTCTAGAGGGAGGGCCGCTGGCCAACCCGAGGCTATACCTGTGACCCCTGCCCTCCCCTGCCTTCCATCACATCTCTGTGATAGCCCATCCTCATAGAGGGGAGCCCTGGTCAGCATGTGGGCCGTATGCCTGCTCAGGGACAGGGTGTGAGGGTTCAGTGCCCATCAAGGGACCAGATGGGTCAACCTGAGCTTTCCCCAGGGGTCTCTTCTCTTATAAGGGCAACAGTCATCGACCTAGGGTGCACCTAACCCTGTATGACCCTGTATGATATCATCTTAACCTAGGTTACTTCTGAAAGTATATAATCTCCCATAAGGTCACACTTGGGGCTTCTGGGTGGACATGGACTTTTCAGGGACACTGGGCACCCCAGGAAGGGGACCCCAAAGCCTTCCTGAGCTTCCTCCGCTCAGCCTGAGTCTCTGTAGCGTTTGCTCTGTGGTCTTGGCTGTTTCTCCTTGCCTGGGTTTTAAAGTTCTTTGCTTGTGCTCTTAAGTTCCAGTGGGGTGAAGTGAAGGAGTTCCACAATCACGGGGGTGCCTTCCCTTCTCAGGGACAAGGCCCCACGTGGTGACAACGTTTTGACCTTGCTTGAAGGGTTGACCTTCAAGGCTTGACCTTGCTTGAAATTCTTTGTTGGGATCCATGCGAATCATTACGTATTGTGCATAAACTATCCCAAAGGAGTCCATCAAAGTAATTCGTAATGTGCTATACAATGACGACCTGTCTTTCCCCACCACTGGATCACAGGGACAGGTTCACAGCCCCTAGCTTGTCAAAAGACTTGCTCACTAAGGCTCCAATTTGGGGAAAGGTATGTATGATATAAATTTCATCTGTAGGAAAGTCTTTTTTATAAGGATAGGTCTGAATTTTACCGTGCATTTTCCAATGGAAGAAACAAAGCCTTTGCACTTGGTAATAACAGTCACCATTATTTCTGCCCTCTGTCCAGGCGATGTTTTAATCCATCTAAAAGTGCTGTGGTATGGACACAGCTCATCTCCCCTCTGGAAGGTGCAGAAGGCTCACATCTTCCGGGAAGACCAGAGCTGGCGCTAGTAAACTGGGATTCAAATGCCACCTCCTGACTCTGCAGGGGCCCTTTCCTACGCCAGGGCCGGCTGGAACCTCCCAGTCCTCCTTGTCCTCTGGCTCCATGGGGTTTGTTCTGGAGATGGGAATCTTGTAATGGGTATCTGCCTGCCATGAAAAATGTTATCTATGTTGACAAGCAAATAAGGTCAGTTTAAAGGTTAAAACTAGAACAGTGAGGTACCCATTCCACCAGGGTTGTCTCTGAGTGCTGAAACCAGGAAATGGTTTTTGTTTTCTTCTTTGGGCTGGTCTCTGTACATCTTCTACAGTAGGTTAACATTGATTTGCATGTGAAAAAAATTAACTTAAAAATACTTTTAGAGGTGGATGTGTAGCTTGGTGGTAGAGCACATGTTTAGCTTAGACCTGGATTCAATCCCCAGCACCAAAAAATGAAGTTAAGCCAGGTGTGGTGGTGCATGTCTGGAATTTTAATACTTGGAAGGCTGAGACTGGAGGATTGCAGGCTCAAGACCAGCCTCAGCAACTTAGCGAAGCTCTCAGCAACTTAGCCAGACCCTGTTTCCAGATAAAATATAAAATAGTGGTAGGGGTGTGGCTCGGAGGTAGAATGTCCCTGGGTTCAATCCCCAGTACTACAAAAGACAAAAGCAAAAATAAAAAATGAAATGAAAGAAATAAACATTTAAAGCTCTCTAACCGTCTCCCTCTCCGATCTCCATCCACACGCCACAGAGTCTGTAGTCAGGCCCTTCCGCCCTGAGAGGTTGTTGTGCATCTTCTTCGCCCTCTGTGAGCGCCCTTCCCCCAGGACTTAATGCAGAGGAAAGGCCCAGGCACACCTGTGCATTCTACCATCTGTGAGCAGCTGGGGCAGGGCAGGGGATTGGGGGTGCTCCTCTGCTCTCAGCCGGAATCGTGGGGTCCTGACGCAATGTGCATTGTCCACAGGGCTCAGAGATTGCAAAAACACCAGCGGTAAATATTAAATAATAACTCTGCGCCAAACCGCTGGGAAAATGAAGTGAGCATTCCCCAATTCTCCTTGCTGCTTTTACACCTGCTGTGGCATGGCCCCGCGGCTGCAAGCTGAGCGGGAAGAAGGAGCCAGTCCGCAGGGCTGCAGGGCCCCGGCCTCTCACTGAGTTTTTTGTTCCCTGATTGCCAGGTACACCTGGGCTGCTGCGTTGAGGCTGCGGGCTTCTTTGTTTCCTTCTGCATTTGTACTTCGCTGATTCAAAAGTGGGAAAACATTTTCAAAGCCTCCATCAGCACACAGGCACAACGCTTCCTGGGAAAACAGCAGTTTGCTGGTTTTTTCGCTCTGACTCTGACTAGAATTAATCCATACAAAAGACTTTATATGTAAAAACGTAACCTTTTTCTTGTAAATTTAGTATTATCTTAAAAAATGGAACGTATTATTTAGTGGACTCTATTCAAGTACTTTCTTGAAAGAATAAGTAAAATTGCTTGCCATAGTTTCCAGCTTTTAAAATGTGCATATCCGACTCTTGGTAATGAGTGAGTGTAAATTATCCTAAGCCTTTGGTGGGTCCAGGTTTGGATACCCCGGGGGTCCTGGGTCTGCTTCCCCTGACTGCTCTGTGATGTGCCTGTTTCCCTGTGGGGTGGGGGTGGCCTGCAGCCCCCTGGGCTATGAGGAAGGGTTGGCCTCTCTCTACAAACCTTCCCCTCTGTAATACAGATTTGGGATTCACCTCTTTTTTTCTTACATATACAAAATGTGTTGGAGGCATGTGAAAATGCTCTTTTAGCTGAAAATCTGCAAGACTATTTCCATTATATTTATATGTTATGTTGGTGAAAGGATTATTCTTTTTTAAATTTATTTTTAACTGATGCATACCAACAAAAAAATGGTACATATTAGTGTGGTACCATATCATGCTTCAATACATGTATACATTGCATGATGTTTAAATCAGGTTGAAGATATCTATCTCTTCAAATACTTATCATTTCTTTATGATGAAAACATTCAAAATCAAAAGGATTATCCTTGTATGTTACATGAACTAAATATAATTCAATAAACTGTGCTGGAAAAAATATTTTTAAACGCAGCCCAAGTTGACCTCTGAAAAAACTAAATCAAATATTTTTAAAAATAGAAAAAAAAAACCAAAACTACTGGCTAGGGACAATGGGAAAATTCAAATGTGTTCCAGCGTAATTCTCTTACAGATTGTCATGTTTCCTTTAAAAGAGTGCTCTTTTCTCGGTAAATCACGCAGGATGTCTTGCAAAGATAATTGCCTAAGGATGAGAACTGAGGAGTACTGACGCCACCAAGACTATATGACCCCTACTGCTCATGGGCGAGGGAAGGAAGTGGCCGGGGTGACTTATAGGATTCTGACTCAGAAAAGGAGGAAAAACTAGGAGAAGCCCAGAATCAAAGGGACTCCTGTGCCTATTTGGGAACAAACAGGAGACTTGGGGAACTTATTGCACCTCAGTAGCTATAATATTAGCTAAATAAGCAAAACATTGAGTCTTTTGCAGTTTCTCTCCTAAGTGTATTGTAGAGGTACACTTTTTGTTTTGTTTCGCGGTACTGGGTTTTGCACATGCTAAGCAAGCACTGTGCCACTGAGCTACATCCCCAGACCTATTATAAAATAATAGATACATGTGTGAACCAAGGAGTGGGTGATGGGTGTTTGTGTGTAGTTTCATTCATATAAATGGGTGTTTACATATTTATACTTAGATTGACTTAACTTGGGGCTCTTATTAAACAATCCTGTTAGGGAGATATATTTGTAAGAACCCCAAATTAAAATTGTTCAATTGCAGATTTGTCATAGGATGGGTATATAATTTGTGGCATGTTAATTCAATAGAATACTCAAGAAACATGGGAGTAGATCATACAGATCTATCCACAACACCACCTATGCACATTAAGAACATAAAATTTGCAAAATAAGGAAAGCACACAATAATACAGGCAGAATGACTTGGCTCATGTCAGGAAACAGGCAGCACTAAAGTTTAGTTATGTCAGAATACTTAGGTATGCATTGGAACTAGAAGGAAAAGCAAGGACGCGATGCTCGCAAAGGCGGAAGAGAGGTCTCCCGAGAGGGAAGATGAGTGGCGACCACCAGCGGCAGCAAGGGGGCTTCAGGCCTTGCAGATTTATTGCCTGACTTGGATTTAAAAGACCCGACTTCTCTATCCTTACACACACACCCTATTACCCCGTAACAGTCCTTGTTCAGAGCTCTGCTCTGTCTGATGTTAAAAGCAACACTCTGGCATTTTTATGTCTGGTGAACATTTGACCATCTTTCCCCATTTTTTGCGTTTAACCCATCTTGGTCTTTATGATGAGTTTCTTGTAGATGCCTCCCATTGGGTTTTGCTGTGTTATAGGGGCTGATGATCTGAGGTCATTAAGGGGTATGATTAGACTGCTCACTTCTGATGTGATGGATGATATAGTTTGATGAAAATCTGTCATCTTTCCAGCCACTGTCTGTTCCATGTTTCTTTTTCTCCCTTCTCTTGGGTGAACTGATCATTTCACCCAATTTTGTTTTGCCTCCAATGCTGACTAATTATTTATGCTTCTTTTTTAAAAATTTAAAGGTTGCCCAGAGTTTACAATATACATCTCTAATTGATTAGAGTCGACTTTCAAGTAACATCATATAGCTTCATGTGTGACACAAGGACCTCACAGCGGTAATACTTTCTGACCTCCAAGGGCAGTCCTTTGTCCTTGCATGAATTTTGCATTCTGGAACTCTCTCTTTTTCTGAGGAGTACATTCTTATAATAGTTTTACTTTACATTGATGCCATTGTCTGCCATGGACTCGGATACACTCTTTTTCTCCTTAGCATCTTCAAATATTCATGTTAACCCTTCCTTCTCTGGACTCCAGCTTCCGCTCTTGCTTCTCTCTTGACCGATGTGCCCATTCCAGTTGTTCTCTAAGGTCGCACAGACCTCCAGCCCCAGTCTGCTTCCACTCTGACACCCTCATCCTCTACAACAAGACATCCGTGCCTCACTATCAGCACTTCAAACCAGTTTGTCAAGACAACGCTTCCTCATCTCCACTCACTCTTCACCTCCCTCAGGCTATCTCCATGCGCACCATGAAGCTCTGACTTTCTAGAAAACAGGGACTTAGCTTCATGTGTGTACTATCTCCTTACCAGCATCTGAAAGTTATTTAAGGAAGAACATGTTGAACAAATATTTTGTGAACTCTGAGATAGCTCTCAAAATAGATAGCTCTTCTATGCAACACAGGGGCAGTTTTATGTTCTATACTCTGTGTGTGTGTGTGTGTGTGTGTGTGTGTGTGTGTGTGCCCTACAGATGACTTTGTTTTATCTTGCAAGTAAGAACATAATGCCAACTACTACAAAGAAGTACAGTTTTAAGGTTCTATGGATCCCATCTGTAATTCTGAAGATTAAAAGTTTTATTTCTTGTTAGAAAATTTATTTGCTTATGGAATTTGGGATAATCTATCTCAAATTCAACTCATATATAAATTTTGCTTCTATATTATATCACCTACTCAGTTCGAAAATGCCTATGCCCTTGTAATATAGCCAAGTGTTTGTACTTTAAGGGAACAGTGATTTCTCTATATGTATGTGTGTGTGTGTGTGTACATACACACACACAGACACACACATACTACACTCACATACTCACATATATAGGCAGGACTTTATATGTGTGTATATATATATCATACATGATATATCATATATGTATATGTGTGTGTGTGTATGTGTATATATGATGCCCTGCATATATACTCCACACGTTTTTAACTTCACCGTTAACCTTAAATCCAGAAGCAATATTGTACTCACTAATTCCGTGTGTTATGGCCAGATATGGAATGTCTCCTGAAGAGCTCATGTGCTAATGTTCAGAGTTCTTTTAAGTTATGAGGGCTCTAATCTTATCAGTGGATAAACCCATTGTAATGGATCTACTAGATAGCAATCTAGGTAGGTAGGGTGTGGCTGGAGAAGGTGGGTCCCTGGGGGTGTGGCCTTAGGGACTGTGGTTTTCCTTTGAATCCCCTTGCTTGCTTGCTCCTCTTGCTTCAGGCCCCCATGATGTAAGAAGCAGAGCCCTTGTGCTCTCTCCCTCTCTCTGCTTCCTGCCACCATGCCTGGAGTTCTGCAGACCCAGCCTGACATAGATTGAACTCTGGAATCTTCCAAAAACTGTGAGCAAATAAATCTTCCTTCTTCTAAATTGTGTGGTCAGATCTTTTGGATTGCAGCCTTGAGACTGTTGCCTGAGACACCATGACTTCCAGAATAAGAGCCTGCATGCTCACTTGGGCATAAATGAGGTTCCACTTAATATCTCTTTACCCCTCAGAGTTACTCTTATCTTTTGGGAAATAAGTTTTGTAACATCTTATGTTTATTGAGGAATTCTGTTTCCTCCCAAAGACACACTCAGAGAATTAAATTTTCAACAAAAGGCATTTACTAAGAGGCAAGAGATAGCTCCTCCATCCACTCCTGTGTCTTGCAGATCTTGAGGATGCCTGGGCAGGGCATCCGGTGAGGTTGTGCTAAGGAAACTCATCCTCCTTGTCCAGTGATCATCATTCAGGCCAAATCAGAGACTATGTATGGCAGCTGGGTGAAAATGTGAGAATTCAGACCTGAAGGTTCACGATTCTAACTACTGAAATGATCCGACGGGATGATTATTGTTTAGGAATAATTTTTCACCTAGAAGAGCTCAGTGTTTGTAATCACTTTTCTCCTGGAATGTATGTATCCATGGAATTCTTGTACTTAAATGCCTCTCTGATGAGAGATGAGCAGGGTGGCATTGTGCCTCTATGTTAACATCAAATTCGTTCTTCTTTTAAGACTTAGGATCATTTCTTGCATTCGAATAGGAAGGCACAATTAGCTTTCTGAACAAAGTAGCCCCTTGGTCTTGTGCAATTTAAAGTGACTTAACTCTTTGACAGCTAAACATCAGTGTTGAAATGTTTCTCTCTTGGGACTCGTCCTCCTGCCTACATACTTCATTTATGGTCAATTTGGTAATTCGGGGCGAGTTCATCTTTTCTTAGCTGTTCTTACTTCTGTGTTTTGTTTATGCTAATTTCCTTGTTCACTTTAATAGCGCTTGCTGAAATTCCGGAGCCACTCATGGAATAAAACCATCCCACATGTTTTCATTATTTCCAACATTTATTACCTCCGCAGTGGAATGCTTTTCAATCCTGTGCATCTTTATAATTTTATACTGATTCGTTTTTCTCTGCCAACTCTTCAGTAGTGATTCTTTATATATAGACCACCATCATTTTTTTTTTTTTGCTTTGTTGGTCAACTTAATTATGAATTAAATCTTAGCAGTGAGTCAACTTTAGCAGTTTTTATTTTAGAATACCCTGTGAGGTAGCCATGTGTCCCCAATTCACCCATTTAATAAACTGTGAAATTATACCAGAGTCCCTATGACTCATCACACCATGATCAAAGTCAACTGCAGAGCTCAGAATTGAAACTTGACACTAATTTCTGTAACATAGTTGCATTGTTTATTCAACAAATGCCTCCTCTATGATATATATATGCATATATATAGATATGTATATATGCACACAAATATATGTAACATATATATATATAAATTATATATAACAATGAATATCAGCATTGGTATCCTATCTGATAGTAGGTCGCGATGTGTGCAGGAGAGGAAAAGAAGGCCTAGTTGTCGGCCATGGGGTTAATTCTTGAGTCTCCATATATGTAAAATACTCACATCACAGTACGACAACAAAAAGCCACATTTCCTCCAGCACTCGCCGGGACAGGGCTGTAGCCAGACCATCACAGCTCAGTTCCGTGATGCTATTTTAAAACTTTCATCAAGAATGTCTAACTCAATGTTTTCTCCATATCCCAACCTCAGACCCTTGCACTGATATCCAGATGCTTTCATTGTGTTTCACTGAGTAATAATCTAGTTGAAAGCTTTCAAAATGTAATAATTTAAAATAGTGCTGCAAGCCAGGCACGGTGGTACACACCCATAATCCCAGTAGTTGGGAACCTGAGACAGAAGGATCACAGGCTCGAGGACAGTCTCAGCAATATAGGGAGACTCTCAGCAACCTAGCAAGACCCTGTTTCCAAACATAAAAGAAAAAACTAAAAAAGGGCTGGAGGTACAGCTCGGAGGTAGAATGCCCCTGGGTTCAATCCTCAGTACCACAAAAAAGTAAAATAGAATAAAATAGTGCTTCAATAACCATGGCAGTCCAGCTGTCTCTTCCACATACTGATTTTATTTCCTTGGGATATACACCCAACAGTGGCATAGTTGGATCAGAGGAAGGTTCTAGTTTTAGTTTTTTGAGGCAGGTCCATACTGATTTCCATAATGGCTGTACTAGTACAATTATGTGTCTTTTTTTTTTTTTTTTTTTTTTTTTTTGGTACTGGGGATGGAACCCAGGGGCATTCTACCTCTGAGTTACATCCCCAGCCCTATTTTTTTATTCTTCATTTTTAAACAGGGTCTCACTAAGTTGTGGAGGGCCTCGCTAAGTAGCTGAGGCTGGCCGCGAACCTGTGATCCTCCTGTCTCAGCCTCCCAAGTACTGGGATTACAAGTGTGCGACACTACGCCCGGCGTTTTATGTGTCATTTTAAAAATAATGTTTTAAATACTTGGAACGCAATTATTTGACACCATAAAACATTTCTTTCCATGGCGGTAAGGTTACCTGCTACGCTGGCCTTTGTTCTGCCTTGTTTCTTATTGTGCACACCTTCTCCTGATGCACGGAGCCATCCCCTTCCTTCTCTCTAGTGCTCAGGGTGCCCAGGTGGCATGGTTTAGTTGAGTTGGTGAGGGCGAAGGTTCCCGTGAGAGCCCGGCGGATTCCCTGAGAAGGACCTCAACATGTTTGGGAGGGGCGCTGGCACCTTTGTCTGAATCTCGCTGGGAGACTGCAGTTAGCTGAGTTAGATAATCTAAAATTACAAATACATGCAGCCATAATAAGTGTGTTATGCGGTTCGGGAAGCAAGCAAGAGGCACAGGCACTTCGGAAGCCTCTCCTTTGCTTCTGGGTTTTCAAATTTACATTCCTAGTAATTGTTTCAACTACGGGCATGTTGTATCACTATTGTAGTTCCGTCGGTTATTCAGTTACTTTCACCCTCAAAACAAATTAAAGATCAGATTCAAATTCTAGGTCATTCTAAAATAGAGTGGCTCCTTTTCTCTAGTTCCTTACCCCGCTCCCCCAAGCTCAGTTAACCCTGTTTCCTCAGAGATAAAGCATTCTTACACTGCACTTGTAATAATTTTGATGAAAACCTCTCAGGCTATACTGACAGAAAATGCAATGAGGGACCTAAAACCCCAAAGAAATCCCCCCACCAAAGACCCGAAGTGTGTGTGTTCCAGATCTGGGGGTTCACGCGATAGCTTGGTGGACGGGAGGACATGGGGAGTTCCACTATGGTCTTACCAGTCTCTCCTCCAGTGAGCCGAAGGGTCAAATGTCAGCTACAGGATGATGATGGCAAGGTGGCACCAGGAGAGGAGACCCTCTCTTCAAGAAGACAGCACCCTAACGCACTCAGCTCACCTCAGTACCCCCAGCAGTACAAACGCCGTGTTACCACTAAGGGATCCAGACCCAACATGCTATTTTGAACAAATTATGACCCAAATGTGAAAAAAGGATTCATTTACTAGCTAAAGAAAAATTATTTTTATTAGATGGGTCTGAGACAAACAGGAACTTTAATGTGATCTGAATAGCTTCTTGTCTGATTAGTGTAATAGGATCTGATGTGGGCTTGAACTCATCAATCTTACCAAATCTATGTCCAGATCTGCCTTGGAGATTCAGGAAATGGGGTAGAGACTCCGGTGTTCAAACGCTTATCACAGACTTGAGTCCACTTATGAAGTCCATTTTTGCCATGCATGTCCTAAATTTCTAATACTGGAATTGTGACTTTAAAAGTTCATTGATAATGTCTTCCTGATTAAAAAAATCTGCTTTTGTCCTTCTTCATAGGGTATGACAAGTATTATAGCTAAAACCGGGAGGATGGAATAACAGGAATGCACATCTAAATGCAGATTATTAGATAATATTAATTTCTGTGTGTGTGCGGTGCTGGGGATGGAACCCAGAGGGGTTCTACCTCTGAGCTACACCCCCAACCCTATTTTTTTAAATTTTGAAACAGGGTCTCACTAAGTTGCTAATGGCCTAGTTAAGTTGTTGAGGCTGGTTTCAAACCTGAGATCCTCCTGTCTCAGCCTCCTGAATACTGGGATTACAGTTGTGTGTGCCACCATGTCCAGCTGATATTAATATTAAGAACTGGGTATCTTTGGCTTTGCTTCTGTTCATCATTTGGGGAGTGATTTGACAGTCTCCATTTAACTAATGCCCATTTTAATCATTTCCCCAGTTTCCACAGGCTGTTTGTTTTTGAGTTAAATGAAAACTTGTCCCTGGTGATCGCCATAACTGTCTCCATTGACCTTCTCCGGGGTTTTCAATCTTAGCTGCGTTTGGGGACATGGCCCTATTAATTTGTACTCTATACAAGTGTTAGATTATTCTGTCCTTAATTATACTATGTCAGTTTCCTGGCTCAGCGATCTGTAATTATGGAGGTCTTTCCTTATGGCTGGGTACCATGTTGGTGTCTTTCCATTCTTGAGAGGAACAGTTTCTATTCTTGGAAATGCAGATCTACTTCCTTCCATTTCTGCTCCTTCAGGACACTTGGGTGCCTTCTTCCTAAACCTAGTAATTTAATACCCTTAGCTTATACCAGAATATATGCTTCCAAGCTTCTCGCGTTTTAGGTCGACCCATGATACCATAATGAGCAGGTGAGTGTTCACTGTGGAAGTTTCTTGTTCCTACCTTCTGGGCCAGTCACCAACACATGGAGAGCAGCCAGAGAGTCATTGCCTTCTTTAAGGTCTTTTTACTGTATTCTATCTTGTTTTAATAGGGATTAGGAACTTACTATTTCCCCCAGAAAGTAATTGTAATGAAGAAAATTCTTGATCAACATAACATATTGGCTTTTTCCCTTCTTTCAGTTTAAGCTACATTTTAAAAAATTTGGTATATATGTAGAAGTAGGAAAAAAGGTAACTGTCATTTGCTGGTTAATCATACCCACCGGACGTTGCTATGTGCAAATAATTTTCATTCAATGCTGAGTGACAACCTAATTTCCGTAAACAAATTAAAATTTCATTTTCAGTTTTATGATTTTGAGAATGATTTTATAAGTATTCCTATTCCTCTCTCAAAGAATGAAAGAATTTTAAATTACTTTAATTTCATAACACATTTCAGAATTAATTAATTGTACAAAGTTTAAAGGAATATATTTTAACTATTCCACATAATGGACTTTAGATTATTAAATGTTGAAATTCTAAACACATTTTTTCACAGAAAGAAAAAATACAGAATGAATGATGCGAGACACGGGTTTTTTCTTTCCTTTTTGTTTTTTACTTTCTTTACAATATTTTTTCCTCAGTAAAGAGTACCAGTGCTTAAGTACAAAATACGAAAATGTACTGAAGTTATCTATCTGAAGGGTCCGGAGTCTGATTATCTGGCATTGAAAAGGTTTGTTATTTATCTTAATTCCCGTCTACTTTTAAGGATGACATCATATTATTTGATGCTTTAAAATTCAATATTTATCTTTAAATTCACTCTGATTTTAATTATTTCATTAAACAGGGGTTAGCTCAGAGGAGAAATGTGAATTTATTCAATATCCTGCATTAAATACACTCTTTCTGTAACGTTTCAAATTTACTTTTCATTTCTCCAGTTTTATTTGTTTTGAGGTGGTTTTTGTTTTTTGGCTCTGTTGAGACAAAACTCAGCTCACAAAGCATAGGTATGCTTAAGAATCCTGATACAGTGGAATGCCTGATTCTGCTGGCCATAAACATGTGATAACATTATAATTGTGTCCTGTCCATCAATTTCCATGGCAATTACAAGATCTTCTTTTGTAGAAGCTGTTTTCCGAAATATTAGAATGTTTCCTAGATGCTAAGGTCACCTCACTTTTATTTTATTCATTGCACATGCTCTTCATGGAATACGCAGGGACATGCCTTCTTCTTTGCTTTAAAAATTATTCCTCAGGGGGTCATAAGTGGGCAGTATGCTCCACACTATACAACATATCCTGAATTAATACTCATCTTCCAAGGAGCTCCAGCTGAGAAACACAACTTGCCACTTGTGTTCTCAGCGGGGCTGTAAGGAGCTTTACACGGTGAGAAGCTGGAGGTTAAGTGAGTTGGTCGCTTTTCCAAGTAAGTCATAGAATGGAGCCTTCCCATCGGGATAATTGAAGAGGGGATTTGTTTTTTTGCGTGAGAATGCACGTGATATCAGCATTTGCACACGCAGAAGCAAGCACGCCCATGCATCTGCTTACATTACATCAGATAAAGGAGCTGTGCTCCAACACAAAAACACATTTCCACATAAGAATAGAACAAAATTCATTCGGAATCTACTCCTTTCCTTAATTATGCAAACCTGACACTCAATGGCAGAGCCCCTTAGCACTTCAAATTGTATATGTTAGGAAATTTTAACACAAGAGAAAGTATTATACTTTGTTTTCAGACACTTCAAAGTGTCTTAGAAGCAGAGTGATAATCCCAGTACTTGGGAGGCTAAGACAAGAGGATCACAGGTTCGCAGCCAGCCTCTAACTTAGTGAGGTTCTCTGCAACTTAGTGAGACCCTGTTTCAAAAAATTAAAAAAAATAGGACTGCACTGGGGGTGTAGCTCAAAGGTAATATACCCCTGGGCTCCATCCCCAGTACCACACACAAAAAAATTTTTTTAAAAAAGAAGCAGAGTGAATAAAATTGTATAAATTAATTCTCATGTTTTTATGAATGTTGAAAAGCTACCCCAAAACATGGGGTTAGCATTGCTTCTGTTTAGATTTGAAAAGAGTCAAATAGCCTTTTTGGAAAGTATCCTATAATTTAGACCTCCAAGTTCAGATACTACTTTTCTCCACAAGTTTTGTCATGAAGGCACATTAAACCCACTAGTTTAAGTCACCATTTTTCTTCATCCTCATATCCTCATGGTCACCAGAGGAGACAGAGACAAGAACTCTGCCTGTCACTGGGCCAAGGACTCATCAAGGAGACTCCCTCACTCTTGCTCATGCACCTGTAACATAAGGGAAGTCTTTCAGAGATGCAGAGGGCAGGGCCTGGGAGGAAGGCTCAGGCCAGGCATGGCTGCCTGCCTCCTGCTGGCTTCGCATCCTCTTTCCCTGACCCTCCGCTGCAGGGCTGGCTCTGTTCTCCTTGTGTTTACCTGTCAGCTAGATGGAGTAGGTTTCTGTACCTTTCAACCAAGAAACTAATAAGAACAGATGTAAATGGGAGAGACCATACAAGGAGGAAATAAAAATGTGTTCCTGCCTCTGACATCTGAATTATTCCTTTAATCAAGATAAGCTAGATAAAACAGACCATTTCCCAAGCACTGCAGACCAAGGGGTCACCAAGACAGGCACATCAAGGGCCCAATGGAGCCCACACCCCAGGAGTGGTCTGGAAGTTATACGACTAATTATTTAAGTAATGGCTTCAGCACAAGGACAGGTCCTTAAGGGAGGCATGAATTGACCCATTGATTTTTAATATTAAAAATATTATTTTTGTCTGGTAGGAACACTCAACATGAAGTCTACCCTCCTAACAGATTATATATTATATATATATACTTTGATTGGTGCTTTGTAGTCTCACATCATAATGTAGTTCAGAGTGATAGGGACATACATGCACACAGCACTAGGAGAGCTTCTCCCCCCCACAAACACACTGACTCCCTCCCCTTCCCCATACATGAGCTTGAGATTGGCATTAATAATTTCACATATGTATGTAACATCAATGGAAGTGTTTTCTTCATTAATTAACCCTCCCCCAACCCTCCTCCCTTAGACCCCCTCCCTCACTCCGTTGAGGTTTCTCCTCCATTATCTAAAGTCCCTCTTGCATCCCAATTACTCCCTAGTTTCTGTATATGAGAGAAAACATATGACCCTTCACTTTCTTTAGCAGAAGTTAAGTGTATAATACAGCATTACTGACCACGAGTTCCATGCCTACTACAGCCCTCTGAAGCCTGTTCATCTTGCTTAACTGAGCTCCATGCCACGGATTAGCAGCTCCCCACGTCCTCCTCTCCCCAGAATGTTGCTCTTTTAAATTCGTTTTTGTTTCAAAACATGATTTTCTAACTTCTCGGGGAGGTGTCAGACCTAGAAAAACACAGAACTAAGTGTTGATGTGATCCCAGCATCGCCACATGAGCATCCAGAATGCCTGAGATATTTTTTCAAAGCCTACTGTTCTCAGGGCATGCGGCTCAGCTCCAGGGTCCTAAGCCTGTGGTGCTTCCATGGGAGCCCTCTCCTTTGGGTTTGCAGTGTACGCAGTGGTGCTAGAACGTATTTTCCTTCCAAGTTCTCTCTGCACTCAGAGCTGATAAGCCATCTCGAGCAAAATTTCCACATTGCTTCCCTCTTTCTTTTCTCCTTTTAATCTCTCTCCTCCTTAGCCTTCTGCCCAGCTCTGTTCCCACCTGGCCTCTTCAGAGCAAGAAGAGAAGGCCTCTGGAGACTGATACTATCTTCTGTTTGGTGTGAGTAACGGCAAACTAAATACTGAATGTTGTTCGCGTACGACATTTGTTTCTGATTGTTCTAAATTTAAATTATAGTTTAACTGATGCATAAAGATGTAAAGATTATACATATTAAGGGATGCTATATTAGTCAGAATTTTCACAGCTATAATCTAAAGACTTGACTATGTATGTTACTTAGAGGAAAGATGGTTTATTTGCTCACAGTTTTGGGGTTCAGTCCATGTGAGGCCGGGGACTGTGGATCTCAGGGCATGGCAGCGGGAAGCGGAATAGAGCACGTGGGCTGTGCTCCTCACATCATGGAGGCCGAAAACAAGAGAGAGAACAGGGGGAGGAGGAACCATATATAACCCCCACGGCTGCACCCACAGGGACCCACCCCCCTCAGCCACACCCTACTGGACCAGGCCCACTGCTGAGATTACAACCCTCATGATTCAATGACATCAACCCAAACACCTATTTATGAGCTCTTTAAGGGGCCATTCTATATCTAACTATAACAGGTACCACGTGATGTTTTAATACATGCTCACATTGTATACTGTTCAAATCAGGGTAAATCTACCCGCTCACACATTAATCATTTCTTTATGGTGAACATATTCAGAATCCTTTCTCCTAGTGTTGTGAAATACCCAGTATGTGGTCATTCTCCACAGTGGCCCCCGTGCGGTGGCACACAGAGCTCCTTGCTCCTACCTGGCCCCAGCACCAACTCATCAGCCATTCCTGTCCTTTATTTCTTGGGATGGAACTTAAATAACAACTGAGAGCGAGGTGACCAGATCAGTAGCGGATATGCCACATCATAAGACAAATCCGATTCCAGACGTTGTCACTGTGCAAAAGGATTCCTCCGGCCTGAGATGTCATGTTGCTGCTTACTCTCACCACACACATAAAATTATGAGACCACTGATGTCACCTCTTTCATTTCTGTTTCTTAAAGTGACTTTTAAAAATCGAAGTAAACATTTTTAAATTGAAGCAAAGAATCAGTAAAACCATTTTGCTGTCTGAGAATCAAAGCCTTCCGGTTTTGGGTTTTTCATACCATTTTCCCATTTCCTCAAAACGACTCTAAATTAACTGTGTTGAGTTTTACAGCTGCTACTAATCTCACCCAGAGCTGCTCCCGTACACCTTCTCTTTGGAGAAGAATTTCTCTCCTTCCTGAACTATTGCTTCTTACGCTGACCTTGACCTCTAACAGGCCTTGGCGTTTAAGGACACCTGTGGTCTGCGGTGGCGCTAACCACAGAACCCAATCTCTTGAGTGGCTTTAGGCCCAGCTTTTCTCCATAGCTAATGGCATGCCTGCAGTCATAACCGATATGCATCCACCTTTTACATCTTTTTATTGCGAATAAGAAAGAGTCAGTTTACCAAATCGAACTGCATTAAAGGGGCTTTGTCATAGAACTCAGAACCCTTGTTAATGCAGATTTGTTAACTTGTGGGAAGTTCCATCTTCAAACATGGTACAAACTCCACGGTGGAATAACTGGATGGAAAGCTGTTGTTTGAAGATGATTTGATCCCTTATTTTCTGACATCGGAAGCTGACTGTTTGAAATAAAGAAATAAAGACTCCTCATGTTTCTTTAACAGAGAGCATACAGACATTAGTGACTTTTGAATCGATGTAAGAGACAGTGGTGGAGCGCTCTTTTAAGGAATACTGCCCAAGGGATGGGCGCAGGGACAAAGTGCCATATGTTCCTATCTAAATAAGCCCAAGTGAATTCTCCCTGTAAATAAGTAGACAATCAGCAGTAAAAATTTTAAGAAAATGCCGAGCTCTATTTTAGTTGACAGCATGTTATGATCCCCTTTTGTTGTATTTCCCCATTGAAACATGAAACAATGCTGTCTACCCTTGTTGATATTATTTGCCGTATTATTATTATTATTATTATTATTATTTGGGTCAGGGGTCTTGTGATGCTGAATAAAACCATACATGAAAAAGGTCTTCAGTAATATCTTAGTGGATGAATGAGTGAATGAATGAATGAAAATAG
Source organism: Glis glis (assembly GCA_004027185.1). Lineage (NCBI taxonomy): Eukaryota > Metazoa > Chordata > Mammalia > Rodentia > Gliridae > Glis > Glis glis. The sequence continues at coordinate 52,962 of PVJS01004498.1, forward strand.
GAGGCTAGCCAGGCGTGGTGGGGCACGCTTGTAATCCCAGTACTTGGGAGGCTGAGACAGGAGGATCCGGGTTCGCGGCCAGCCTCAGCTACTTAGTGAGGCCTTCCGCAACTTAGCGAGACCCTGTTTCAAAATAAAGAATAAAAAATAGGTCTGGGAGTGTAGCTTGGAGGTAGAATGCCCCTGGGTTCCATCCCCAATACCGCAAAAAATAAAAAGAACTTGGTATAGATTTCAGAGTATGTTGGCACAATTAAAATCAAATGGATGTCCTCTTGATATACATACCAGGCTACTTATTATTTAGCTAATTGCATTCACAAGAAACTCCTAGACACGCCTCAGAATCAGGCCACAAGCATCCTGGTGCTAACCTCTATTTCTTCCCAAAGCCGTATTTGAAATCTCTCTCCCCAAAACTCTGCTTTTATCAAAAATAATATTTTAAATTGGGACCTTTCAGAATTACAACTTTTTTCTTTGAAAACATGATATCTTCTATGGAAATATTGGACTATATCTCTCCCTCCCCAAATGATTTATTTATATTTTGATATCAATCTTTAGGAACACAGAGCATTTTTAATCCCATGGCTATAGTAAGCAACAAAAGTAGAATTCTGACCAGGTGAGAAGGTATTAATGTGAAGAAATGTAGGAATGGCTGAATCTACACCAAATGTAGAGAGCAGGCTTGGACACGCTGTCCTTTAAAGGCCTTCTTCTAAATTATTCACGATGAACTAATTAATAGTGAATTTTGTGTCTCTTATAATTACTAACATTGGTTAAACCGAACCCTAATAAATATCACATTAGCTATTGAAAAGTTCATTTTAGTCAGTATCACTGATCCTGCCCTCCAACGTCCCTTGATAAATTATTTCTTTGAAGTGGAAGATTCTTGCTCCTTTGGGGGATGGGGTTAATTAACACTTAGGGCAAGTAATTTTTACATGTTTACATAAGCAACATTTAAAATATTTTCAATATTTGAGGTTACCTAGTTTAACCGGAATGAAATGAATCTGATTATGCTGAAAAAAAATGACTTTCTTTAGTGGGTGAATCATAATTTTACATCATATTGGGGGTACAGCATGTTAGAAAACTAAATGCAATGACTTTTTAATAACTAGGACTTCAGATTTAAAAGATAACATAGATTGCACCATAAAGCCATCTTAAAGGACAAAGAGCAAACCACTAACCATCACTCACAGGGAACCTTGGGTTTCAGCCATCTATCTGCTGCCCACATCTGCAGGAGTTTTATTTCTTATCAGAAACAGAAGCGTTCAGTTTCCAATAGGTGTATGTAGAAAATCATTCCAACAGCACGGCTCAGAGCCTCGCACCTGTCCTGCTTCTGTGGATGCAAAGCTCTGGTCATGTCTCAAGACGCTTGGAGTCCACCTTCTTGCAGGAGGCAGTCAACTAATGTTGGATGTGGTTAAGCTCCAGCATAAACAATTTGTTTTAGAAATGAATGAGTGAGGATTGTATAAAATACATCTTTCCTATTTTTTTCCTTGATAATTTTTATACTAATAACTTTAAAAAACATTCCAGGAGCAGGATAAATATAACTTGACTAGTGCATTTGCTGGTGAGTGGTAACCGTAACTCTACCTTTCAAATCTTTGAACAAATGTTTTAGGTGGATGTGTTTAAAAAATGATTCCCATAATCTCATGAAAGGGATATTGATGGAATATTTGAAGGTTCTTTAGATGCTGCTAAAGTTGTTCTTGGGCATTTTCTTTATCCATTATGCAAATACCTCAACTTATTAATAATTAAAATAGCAACACATTAATAATTAGGATCTCCATTACAAATCTGACCTTTAATTGAATTCTATAGGAATGGACTGAAAAATGAGCCTCTTGATTTATGCTAAGAATAAAGGTTAAAAACCATTTTCCTAATCAATCTAATTTTTCTTGTTCTTGCTAAATCAGAATTAGTGAAGGAGGATTTTTCTCTGGGCCTGTTTTCTCCCACAATGCCCTGTTTTGTCTAATGAGCTAACAACAGCTCGGAATTCAAGGGCATATTGACCGCTGTGCGTTCTGCAAGCTCACCTTTCCAGGACAGTTGGGGAAGCGGAAGCTTTCCAAAGGTTTAGAAAACACAACTGGACACAGGTTGTGTCTATGCAGAGTCATCCGTGCAGCCATTTTAAATGAGTTCGGTCAATTCGGGCAGATGCCCGGGGAACCCCATCCATCAGGTTGACTGCGTTTTCTTCTCATTTAATTAGTCACTGCAATCCAGAGATGGAGTCAATGCCTCGCACAGACACAGCTGTTATTACAGACGCAGATTCTCCCGCGGATCCTGCTGAAGGGGCGGCCATCTAAATCTTCCTGTGCTGCAGACAGCATCCCGGCTTCCACCATCCACGAGGATATGAACTGGGGGAGCTGCTTGTGGTGTGGGGACAGCATGGTGCTATGGGGACCTCAAAGACTTTGCTCCCCACTTTGAGACGCTTTGGGGGCAGCTATAAAGGCCTCAGTTTCCTCCCTCTCCAGCCTCCTCCCTGTGACTCCACATTGGGCTCACCTGCAGGGACTTTGCGGGGTGGGGGGAGCATCCCCTTATCAATTACACAAAAGGAAAGCATATTTACAAAAAAAAAAAAAGTACCTCTGCATGAGCAAGACCAGAGCCAACAGGAAGGAAGCCAAAGATGGCTTGGGACAGTTGTTGGAATATTCTGGAAGACACACCCATGGTAGCTTCAATGACTTTCCACGGTTTTCTTTCCATGTGTCACTGGAAAATTATTATGTGCAAATAACCGATTTCCATAATGCACAAAATATGACTTTATGGACAAAAATTGAAATGGACTGAGATTATGTTAATGAGCTCAGATTTATGATGTTAAAAGAGTTGAAAAGAGTTTGAAAACTGACATCTCACAAACATGCTTTGTTCTGCCCTCATGGATCTCTGTGTGTTTAAAAAGTTAATTGTCAGTGTTTAGTGTCAAGAGACTTCACTGAACAATTTAAATTTCCCTATTATTCTTCTTTAGCATTTATTGAGCAATTTATTACGTGCATACGACACATCTTTAGAACAACCAGTGAGGTCTTAAGTCTTAAGACTTTCTTGTAATGATAGAAGACAACATATTAGTCATTTGATTCGTTCGCACCTTTTGTGTGGGGTATTTCTTTTCATGTTCAGTGCCATTATTCTGAGAAATGACAAAAATTCTAAAGAGCAAATTTATAAAATAGTACAGGGGTTATAGCCACATTTGGCTACCGTCTGCTCTGAGTATGACAGAGATCTTTTATTACAAAATATAATTCAGCTAGTTTCTCTAAGTTTTAGCTACATTTCACTTGGTATAAGTAAGAACTTAATTCACAGGGTTTTCTGACAATTTCTCTATTCTTAAAAACTGGAGCGATTTAGCAGCAAAGGCCCTCCCCTCTGCAGGTGACGGCCAACCATGTTGAGTTCACATCGATGCCTTGTGGAAGTTCACAGCCGCCCTCCAGTCCCCTTTTATGCTATCCATCTGTCCTCCTTAGGCTCCCGACGGGGACCTCATAGTATCTGCTATCAGACTCACCAATCTACAAATGAACAGACCTGCTCTAATCTGCATTGGCCTCTGTTTGATAACTCCTCTTGTACAAGCACACGGGAAGCGGTAGTTCTTATATTTCTAGTAACCTGGGAGAGCTAATCATGATATAGACTTGCATTTACATTCTTCCTTAAAAGTATAGTCCTAAATTAAATCCTGGGAATACAATAGATTAAAAGAGTTTGCTTCAGAATGGTGACTTCTTACCTCACTTGGAGAGATAATTCTGCATTTATTTGAGCCAATGGTACAGTGACAATACTTTATAAGATTGATAAGGAAAGTAAACATCTTAGCTATTGATTTCTTTCATGTTCCTTCTCAATATAATTCCTAATTAGAATCGGGCTTTCTCCCAAAGAATTCCTCATCCTTGCCAAAAATCATGCAGAAATGGATATGTCCTGGTTTTACATGTAGTCTACAAATGCCGCATTGTTATAAAGTTTTCAATATTAACATGACATTTATAGCACACAGCCAACTTTGACACAGCTGAATATATCTGTTGTCCCAGAATGAACAATTTATGCTGAGCAAGCAGGGAGACTGGTACTTTTGTTAGATGAATGGTTTCTCTAATGTCCTTCCCATAAGGGACAGAGAAGACTGAATTGTGAAAAAACAAAAGTTGCCACGTATGGTTTTTTGCCTTCCTATACAAGTTGTGTGATGGTCTGGTGCACCAGGATGGGGCAAAGGGGGTCCCTTCCCTGTGAAGGATCTTAGTTCTCATGTTCACATGACTTGGTCTGGCTGTGGTCAAGTGGATTGACATTTACTGGTTATATCATTGTTTTCAAGATCTCTGTAGACAAACAAAGCACCTCTTCAGTTAGCAGTACCTGGGGGACCACTCATGCCGAGCTCTCCTTCCTTCACGCTGACATGTAGCTTCTGAACATGGAGAATAAGGGCACAGCCTGAGGTCCCAAGCTCAGCTCCTCAATCCACTGGCCTTGGTCCTTGGAGAGGAAAGTGCCCTCTAACCCTACAGAATTCCAACCTCTCCTCGAGTCAGGAAAATAACATGTGCTCTAGCCCTTAAGGTGGTTTAGGAGATGAAGTGAGATAATGCATGTACGTCCATGAAAATATCTTAAAACACAAAACACTGCACAAGTGCGTTTGGATTTTGAAGGAAAATCAGTCTAGCCAAGGAACTCAGCAGCATGATTTGCTTTCAGAACTAAGTAATGAAGTATATTTTTTCATATATGTTGCAGAAGGCATTATATTGTTATGTGTGTATGTGTGTATACTTATGTGTGCGTATACCGAGAAAGAGAGAGAGAGAGAGAGAAAGAGGAGAGAGAGAGAGAGAGAGAGAGAGAGAGAGAGAGAGAGAGAAAGAGAGAAAGAGAGAGAGAGAGGAGTTAGTTCCACATCTAGGTAGTTCCACATCAATAGCATCACCCAAGTGTGTATGGAAGATACTTGAGGAAAATAAAGTTGTCTCTACCGAATGTGCACATGTCTTTTTTCCTTGTCATTAGTCCCCAAACAATACAACATAACAACTATTTGCATAAATTTTACATTGTATTAGCTATTAAGCCTAATGTAGAGGTAGCTGAGAGTTTATGGGAGGGTGTGTGTAGGTTATATGTAAACACCATGCCATTTTATTTAAGGGACATGAGTGTCTGCAGATTTTGGTGTCGGTGAGGTTCCTGAAACCAGTCCCCCTTGAATACTGGGGGACAATTGTATTCCTGTGTCACCATTTCCCTTCAGAATATGTTGTAGGACACTAGGAAAATACATTAGAAATTGTTTTCTCTTTTCTTTTTCTCCTTCTCCTCCTCCTTCTCCTCCTCCTCCTCCTCCTTCTCCTCCTCCTCCTTCTTTACTGGGGATTGAACCCAAGGGCTTTCTATCTCTGAGCTACACCCCAGCCCATTTTAATTTTTATTTTGAAACAGGATCTTGTTAAGTTGCTGATGCCGGTTTTGAACCTGCGATCCTCCTGTCTTAGCCTCCCAAATACCAGGACTACAGGCGAGCACCACAGCGCCCGGTTTGGAAATTGTTTTCAAAAAATCTTTATTTGATAGAGGCTGAGCAGTTCTCAAACATAACACAGTTTTTTTCAGTAGTAATATCAGCCTCCTCACAGTTGTTTCTCCCACATTTCAATTACTATTTACAAATTTATGCTGACACAGTTCTGGGACCCCTCTGTACACTCAGACTTAAGAAATTAATGAATGCAGGGCTGGGGCTACATCTCAGTAACAGTGCGTCTGCCTAGCCTGTGCAGGCCTTGGATTCTACAAGCAGTACTGAAAAAAATTAATGAATTCAAATGCCCTCTCTTCGCCATCCAAATATTAACAAAAATTAAGCACCTGATAGATTGCCCAAATGTCTACTCGATCAAAAATCAATAATTAGGCTGTGAGACATTTTGGATGCTTGCACAAGGTTTCCTGTTTGAATGAACATTCTGGAAAGGCAGTCGCTGGGAAGTGGCCTGTCTGTTTCCCGTGGATGGAGATTTTCCCCACTCACTTGAGAACGGACTGCTCTGAGGATGGCACTCCTGGTCGTAAAGGGGATCTGCCTTTCTCTTCTAGGAAGATAGTAGGCTCTTAACCTTTTCTGAAAATTACCACTCCATCTGGTATTTGTGTGAACTGCAGGTACCAGTCAGTCTCTGTGTGGAGAATCGAGGGCAGAGTAATGGTAGGCCTTCAGCTCCTGAGTTTCCATGGATACCGTTGGTGACCATCCATAGTAACAGGAACTTATAACTTATTAAGCAGATATGTTATTCACCATATGTACTTGGAAGACAATTTGGGGTACAGCCCTACTTCACAATTGTTATATGGTTTCATCATAAATTTCCATATTCTTCAAAATCTACGGAAAGGCATCTGGAGCGTGGGCTGTGTGTCTCATGCCAGGTCTTCTGTGAGTGGTGGGCAAGTCAGAAGCCCTGTTCAGGAAGGCTCCCATATAGGTACTTTTAGAAAACACTTGGAGGCAAATGAATGCTTACCTCCAAAATATAGATGTCTATGTTTGATAACAAAATATCTTCAAAACATAAGGCAGATTTAGACATGTGACCTACACAGCCATTTCTGACTTCATCCACTGACACAGATTAATGCCTGCATTGTTGATGCTACAAATGCACGCTGGTTTTCTTTCTCAAAACGGCCTTCTCTATCTGCACTCATTATAATTGTGCGTGACACATGCACCCGTCACTTGAAAATTGTCCTCTTGTCCTTCGGCTACGGAGAAGCTCGGCTATGTGGGTGCTTCTGAAAATGAGAAACATCTTTCAGTTACTTCAAGTGTCAAGTTATCAGTTTGGAAAAACTCTAAGATTTAGAGTTGTTTTGTTTCTTAATTAATAGGGTTTAATTTTTAGAGGAGTTTTAGGTTGGCAGAAAAGTTGAGAGACAGCACAGAGAGTTCCCATGTTCCCTACACACACACACACGCACACACACACGCACCCACATGGTTTCTCTATTATTGAAGTCTTGCCTTAGTGTACATTTCTCTTTCTCTTTTCTCTCATCTCTCTTCTTCCTTCCACTTCAATTCCTCAACCCAGCCCCTTTAATTAAAGACTTCAGAACCATTACAGAGGATATGGTATCTAATGGACTTTAAGTAAATTGGCTCCAATCAACCATATATATATATATATATATATATATATATATATATATGTCACTATATATACATATACAGTGACTTCATGGCCAATTAAATGGAAATACCATGAGATAAGCACATTGCTTTGCTCAGATGGGAGATTGCATTATGATAAGCTGGTTGCTCACGTGTTCTGACTTCAAGCTTCTAATCCCAGCAAACACCGCTCTCCACAGCTCTCCTGTGGGCCCAGACAAGCTCATGCAGACATCTTGAAGACTAGAGTCTACTGTCGGGTAAGCGTGTCTGGGTCTCCATGTGTTTGATATTTGCTTCTTGTTGTTTCTTTGCAAACCACTAGTCTAATTGAAACTTTGAGAATAGACAACTCACTGGGGTCCATCAGGACACAGCTAATCCATCAGACATACTTTGTCAGTGCTGCCCAAGTTGAGGATTTATTTCTTGCCAAGTTCCCTGTGGGTCTCAGGAGTCCTTTGGGAAACATAATACTGAAGAGGCTCACCATCTCTTCTTATTCTCACTTCCTGTATAGATTAGGTCGATGAATAGTTGAACAGTTTGGTTAGAATGATTTCCTTGATTTGTTTATCAATACATATGATTGCAAGAGAAAAGAAGTTAGAAAATTCCCCAGTTTATTAAATGTGTAGTGATGGTCCCAGTATAGATTTCTATTGAGCTGAGTTGTGCTGCAAATTCTGTTGTGAGGTTACAAGGGCTAAATGACAATAAACAGCCTTAGTTCGTGATTTGTCATACAATATGTTTAATTTTCTTCCTTACTGTACTTAAATTCCCAGTGAATAAAATCTAACCCGATTGGGAATACTTTTGACATTTCTGGAACAGACATACGCAGGGGCACAATAGCTACATCCTGAAGACGAGGGTTCAGACCTCCCCTGCTTGTCTTCATTCTGTTTTCTCGGGGTCTCTGCATGTAGGATATGTATCTGGCCCTTGTAAGTTAGTTGACTCTCTGCGGAATGGTCTAGTGAAATAGAATGTGTGCCAATATAAAGAGGAGGATTGAGTGTACCAATGCGCTACCCACATCTGTGCCTCTTATTTTCTGTAAATCAGCTCTTGAACACTTGTGGGCTTTCCATTTTGCAAAACCCCTGTGTAACGCCACTAGGAAGAGACCGCCTGGTACACAGCCAGGAGAATTAACCATCCAAGATTTAAGTGGTTGCATAGTTGGCAGAAAACAACATTTAAGTTGGAGTGGGAGAAAAGCCGTCCCCTAAAAGAACCATATACCATCCTTCTCAGCTCCATGAAAGAAACACATAGAGAAATTGTCTAAATAGACTTGGGCACTTGACTGGGTGGGTATGGATGAGGCCCAGCGTTGGTGACTCTGATTGTACCTACCTGGAGCAACACAGGGCTCCAGTTCTGAACCTCCAGGGAAAGTTAAACAAACAGCACAAACAGGAGAGCATCAAATGTCCAGATTACAGAACCAGCAGCAAGGAACATCCATGAACAGAGAAAAACTCAAGCCCAGCTCCTTCAGAACAAAGGAGACAACATGGAGGGAGGCATCCGCCAGAGAGTAAAGCGGCTCAGAAAGTCACCTGCTGCAGCTTGGCCGCAAGATGGGAGGGATTGTCTCCCTGTGACCCCACAGGACCCTGCAAAGCTTAACAAGAAAGCAGATGTCAAGTCTAGAAAAACCTGACTGCTGGCTGGGGCTTTGTTGACTGTGGGCAGTCCCCGTGCTGTTGTGCTGTGCATGTAATAGGCGGCAAGATGAGGACAGGGAAGCAGGCATTTCCCTGCTGCAAGGGAGGGAGTGCTCCAGGGTCTCAGGTGGCAACTGACCTTGGAGATGCATTTTCAGTAAAAATGGATGCTGTTCTTTAAAAGAGCAAAATAGAAAGCACAATTATTTTTTAATTATACTGTTTATTAATTTCTCTTGGCGTTTTGTTCATGATATGGTAAACAACCAAAGGATTCAAAATATCTAGTAAATATATTTGTTTTTTAAAAAAAGCTATTGAAAATATGTTTTATTTATTTACACAATGGACATATAGGGTCCCATAATATACACAAATTACTGTTAAGTTTGCAAAGTTACAAAAACAACCACCTGCACATTCAGGTACCAAAAGACCTTGTCACCAAATTCTTGGTGTGTTTATGCAGCCCTACCACGTGGGCAGGACTATGATAATAAATTAGATGACATAGAATCTAACAAATGTGGAAACACTGTCAGGTTATGATAGTTCATTGCTTCCCTACATCTCTCCCCAAACCCCATTCCACTATTCTAATAGCATCTCTCCTCGTTTATCTGAAGTCCATTTTGTTCCCCAATTTCTAGCTTCCACATATGGGAGAAAATATATGACCCTTGACTTTCTGAGGCTGGCTGATTTCACTTTGCACAATACCCTCTAGTTTCATTCTTTTTCCTGAAAATGAGATAATTTTGTTCTTCTTTATGACTGAGTAAATTTCCATTGTGTGTATAGTCCACAGTTTTGCAACCCATCCATCTGTTGATGGACACCTATGCTGGTTTCTTAGTTTGGCTATTGTGAATTGTGCTGCTATCAACGTGGATATGCATGTACACTATAATATTCTGACTTCAATTCCTTTGGAAAGATACCCAGGAGTGGTATAGCTGGATCATGCAGGGGTTTCATCCTCAGTTTTCTGGAGAACCTCCACACTGATCTCCATAGTGGCTGTACTAATTTGCAATCTCACCAACAGCGTGTCTGGGTTCCTATTTCCCCAAATCCTCACCAGCATTTATTATTGTTTGTATTCTTGATGATTGGCAATCTAGATCATTGAGATTTTAGTGTTCTTAGTCAGTTAATGAGCTTTTAGGTGAGACTTGTTCATGAGAAAAATATTCAATTCTAGCCAATGTTCATTAGATACATACATGCCCATTAGAAACATGTATGCTCATATATCAAAATTATTTTTATCACACACATTAAGAGAAGTTTGACAAATTGGAATAATAAATGCCAAGCGTCACTCTCTATTCTTTTGTTATTTTTCTCTCAATACCAAGTCACCCCTCTGGGATAAAACGATATGTGTAAGTTACACTCAAATAGGGGCTTTCACTAAGCCTGGATCACTGCAGGCTGGTTGCCCAAGACACCTGGCTTGCTGACACAGGTGCACTGGACACCTGAGCCTGGCTTTACCTTGGAGACTGTTCCAACATTGTCATGCCAGCCTCTGTCCCGTGGTGGCCTTCACAATCGTGGGTGGGGTGCCCAGGAAGGCTGACAGGTCCCACCTGGCCCCACCCTCCGCCTTCCACCCTTGCTCACCTTTAACTTCCTAATTTTGGACAGCCCAAGAAGCAGTGAATTCTGTGATTCATGGAAAGATCTCTCACATACACAATGATTAAATGACCACAGTTTGTGTGTTTGTAAATCTTTGTGGTGCATCACTATTACCAATCTCACACTTCGTTAAGGGTGTATGAGCACTTGCGGGACGATGCTGACTATTACGGAGCAGGTGTCCTGGTGTGAAGCAATCTCATCTCAAAATCCCCTCCTGCTTTATCATATCAAAGAACTAAATCCCATAAAAATATATTTTTGATAAGTTGTGCTCTGCTGAACTGATGTGCTACTGAGGAGGTCACACATTACGTCTATCAGATATTATCAGGATGAAAATAACAGAAAATGGGAAGTGGGGGCAAAGATACTAGAGAAGAAGGGTCAATGACCCCTAAGCCACAAAACTCAAGTTTAGTATATTTGAAAACTTCTGCCAACCTCAGGTGACCAAGCCTGTGTCTTGCGTTGCTTTTCTCCCACACGCAGGACTGCAGGACAGGTGCACAGCAAAGGTTCGGAGGCGCTTCCTCTTGGAGCCCAGCCTCCCCAGCTGCCTCCCTGCCCTTCCTGGGCTGTGTTCACATGCCCAGTGCTCAAACAGCCTCCACTGTGTACTGAGCCTCTGCAGGACAGCAGAGCCTGTCCTGAAAAGCCAGGGCCACTGACAACAGGGCTCGGTCCTCTATCCAGGAGACCTGCATGGTTTGCTGTGATGACAGGAAAGTGGGTGCTACCCGACATGCTCTGAGGGTCCGGCAGGTTCATTCAGAATTGACCAGAAAAGGGTGAGACATCATCTGTAGACAGAGATCAAGCCAGGAGCAGAGCAGGGAGGTGGACAGCATAAATAGATTTCGTAAAATAATAGTAAATTTAATCACTACTATCAACACATTGGATCTTCTTGTATATTTTTGTTACAATAATTTCATTAAGCAATTAATAAACAAGAGCAAAATTTATATAGCCTTAAAAAAAGCAAATGCTTATTTCATAATAAAACTCAAACACAACTGTATCCATGCTATATTGAATAGATGAAGGACATCTATCAATAATTATAAGAATTTTATTTTTACCATGATTAAAAATTATTTTTCCTCTTAGGGAGTGGTGACTATAACAAAGGACTGCACCTGCGTCTTCCGTATTTATCTTGTATCTCATTAATTAATTACTTAATCAATCAATATGGGTGCTTTAATTATTTAAGGTTTCTAGTAATAAAATAATATTCATAAAGAATTACTCAATACGATTCCAATGTATTTACTAACAATCTCTTTCTTTTCAAATATATTAGTTGAAATGCTGACTATGTCAAAAACAAAATAAAATATTGTTACGGTGAGTTTCCACATCCACAGGCCTTTGACATTTCTCCCACTGCAAGGCGGGGTCTGATTTTCTCCCTGGGTGGCCAGCTGTTAACAATCAGAAGGCACAGAAGGGACACTGTGTGATTTGTAGACGGGGTTAGGGAAGGCCACGGCTTCTCCTGGCTACATTCCTTGGGATGATCTCCCACAGGGCCCAGCACCCTGGTGTGAGAAAGCCACAGTCCACTTGAAAATCCACCAGATGGAGGCCCAGGGCGATGGCTGGCCCTCATAGCCCAGCAGGTGGCCCTGAGAGCGCCACCCAGAGGAGGCCAGGAGAAGAGCAAGACACCCCTCCCAGCCAGCCCAACTGCAGGCTCCTGAGCCAAGTACACTCAGCAGTGGTCATCCCAAGACACATCCTGTTCTGGAAGGGAAGTGGGGCATGAACATCAGCCTTCCAGCCTCCCGTCTCCTCCGAGTGGTCAGGTTTCAGCTATGTGCTAACATGGTGGCTTTATGCCTGCCTGTGACTTTATGCTCCACCCATCTCAAGGAAGGAGCCTCCTACAGAGAGGCCTCTATCTAGGGTCTCTTCAAGCCTTGACAGTTCCCCGGTTCTCACTGCCAGATGGTCATGAATGATTCTTAGAATAATGCTGTCAACCAGATACATCTGCAAAATAATCTGCAAAATACTCGAATCATATGGAAACTTGTTTTTATCATATGTGAAATATAATCTTCATCCATTTTGAACTACCTATTATTTAAATTTATAGTCAAATGCAAGGAGGTATAGTCTATTTTATAGTTATCTTATTAAATAAGATTTAGTATTTGAAAACTTTGTTATCAAAGACACCAAAAATAATTATGAATTGATTTTCTCCAGTTCCCCATTATCTGGAAAACTGAGGTTTATTTTTGTAATTAAATATAATAGCTAGATTTAAGAAACATATTTTGATTGTAAGAATCTAGATTATCCAATTTAAATAAAAAATAATCTTAGTATCTAATATCTTAATACCTAATATATAAACAGAAAAAGAAAATACGCTATTGCCATAAAATTGTACCTGCTGATAATGTTTAAACATCAGCTTATGAAAATATCAATCTATGCATTTCCCAAGAGCGATGCCTATTATTCTAACACTTGGGAAATTATTTACTTGTTATTTCCTTAAAAAAAAGAGTTGTTATGGTTACTATGCAGTGAAAATTGGTTTTATTTTTAAAGTGATCCAGCTAAAGTGCTTTCTCGTAGAGTGTTTTGGTTGCAGCTTCAAAATATCTCATCACCAATTAAAAGCCATTGTGTCTGATAAGTTACCAGCCCATTATGTTAATAAAGCAATTTCAAATTGCTGTGTCATTTTTCCAAATGATTATCTTTTGTGTGCTAATTACACCTTTTCACCTTTACAATCGTCATGGGTCCCTGTAGAGATGGATTATTCCGGAAGACAATTTTAGGTAAGAAATGGTGTGGCTTAATGTTTTGATGGAGTTTTGAGTCTCACTCCAGTGTGGGCACTTATGCAGAACATCCCAGAAGGTACCTGATTCTGGAAGTGCAGGCCTCAGCCCCAGGGGAGATGGTCAGCTGCAGGGACTCTCTGGTGTCCCACACGGCAGGCAATCCTCTTAGCTGGGCCAGAGGCCCAGTCAAACAGAGGGGAAGAGAGAGGGATTTTAGAGGCCTGGGGAGGGCAGAGCAGCCAGACCTGTGAACTGAACCCCTCTACCCCTCTCCTGCTGAGCCCCTCAGTGACCAGTGAGCCGGAATCCCCACTACGAAGCATGACTGCTCATGGAAGATAGACGTTTGCTAAGTAGTAATTAATGTCACTAAAAAAGGCTAAGCCTGGGTTAATACTCGCCATGCTCTGCACTGTGCATTATACTTGTTTTTAAAGCTACCCGATTCTGAGATACCCACGTCTAAAACAACAGTTAATTTGCTATCATTGCAAATAGATATTGCTATTGGCACACCCACTTCTGACACCACCCTGTGGTGGGTTTTGCTTGGGGCCAGGTTCACCCCTGCCATAGGCTTAAGTGGTTGAAAGTTAGAGATCGACGCAACAAACAACACCCTGTTAGGAAAACAGATTCTTGTTCTCTCTCCCAACAGGTGCAACGGGTTAAAAAGGACAGCAGAACCCTGGAGGGTGTTTCTGCATCTCTGGAGGAAGAAGGTGAAGGAGGAGGGACAGGGCAACAGAAAGGCCTGGGACAGGGGATGGGAAAGGGGAGGGGGAGCTTGATTATCTCCCTGACCCCAAGAGCAAGTCTCCCCAAAGTCCCTCCACAGACTTTCTCTTGCATTTCATCCTTCCTGCTTCTTTTCCAGACCTGAAACTGAGCCCCAGGGGTTGGCCTCATTAGACTGCTTTTCGCATGGCACCCTCTTTAAATAGTTTACACTTTATTTATTTGGTTCATTTATTTTTCCCCTAAGAAAATATTTAAGATTTTTTTTTTTGGTGGTACTGGGAATTGAACCCAGGGACATTCTGACTTATGCCCCCAGCCATACTTTATTTTTTTATTTTGAAACAGGGGCTCACTAAGTTGCTGAGGCTGGCCGCTAACCTGTGATACACCTGTCTCAGCCTCCCAAGTACTGGGATTACAGGCATTTGCCACCACGCCCGGCTTAAGATATGTTTTTTTTTTATAAAGCCTTCATAGCATGCTAATCTCAGAACAATTTATAAGTACCATTTTCATTTTAATGTAAAATATTAAAACATATGTTTATGTTTATTTGCAGTCGGTAGCAAGGCTAAGTAGACAACTAATGTTTGATAATAAAATATTCAAAGAGCCATTTTTATCATGTAATTGAAATTTTAATTCCTGTATGTGTGGTGCTGGGAATCAAACCCAGGTGCTAGGAAAGTGCTCCTCCACTGAGCTAAAGACAAGTCCTGAAATACTGTAATCTAATACATTGCTTCAAAAAGAATGAACTTGCCGGGCGTGGTGGCACATGCTTGTAATCCCAGTACTTGGGAGGCTGAGACGGGAGAATCTGGGTTCGCGGCCAGCTTCAGCTACTTAGTGAGGCCCTCTGCAACTTAGTGAGACCCTGTTTCAAAATAAAGAATAAAAACTAGGGCTGGGGGTGTAGCTCAGAGGTAGAAGGCCCCTGGGTTCAATCCCCAGTACCGCAAAAAAAAAAAAAAAATGAACTCTTGGCTTATAGTGTCTTGGCTAACCTGTATCGAATTCAACATTTGTTGGTGGCATGGTTTGCAAGAACCTGTGATACATGAAAAGAGGGAAAAGCTCAGGAATTATATTATTATAATTGTAACAATATAATTATAATTTTATATTATAAGCACATCAATGAACGAAGTCAATTCATGAAACACTGAAGTAGACTTATGCATCCTGCAATTTTATACATACAGAGCTACGTGACTAAGAGTCATGGCCGCCATGGTTCTGGAAGTATGTACTAGACCACGGAGACAATGATCTCTCTCCTCTGTTTTATAATCATCTTTTAATGATGATGATCACACATCTATCAATATCATCCTTATCTTAGTTTGCATTTATATGAATAATTTTATGATTAAGGCTCCTCTACACATAGATAGTTCCAAACAATCTCATCTGGGAAGCTCTGTTGTGGACAGTGGGAGGGTCAGCCTGGGGCAGGAGACATTTATTATTTCCTTCCTAAATGCCAGATGCCTATGATGTATTTCACCAGGGCAACCCTGTGGCATCTCTGTAGTTTACAGGAAATAATCAGATGAAAGAAAAGGAGCTTGGCTGGTTTGTCACATCTGTGAGCCATCAAGGTGGCTCAAGATCCACCCTTTTTTTTTTTTTGTGGTACCGGGGATTGAACACAGGGGCGTTCTACCTCCACACTATGCCCCCGGCCCTATTTTTTATGCTTTATTTTGAAACAGGGTCTCACGAAGTTGCGGAGGGCCTCACTAAGTAGAGAGAGAGACAGGGAGAGAGAGAGAGAGAG
>PVJS01004499.1:9871-32371 GCA_004027185.1 Glis glis
CTCTCTCTCTCTCTCCCTGTCTCTCTCTTTCTCTCTCTCTCTACTTAGTGAGGCCCTCTACAACTTCGTGAGACCCGGTTTCAAAATAAAGTATAAAAAATAGGGCCGGGGGTGTAGCACGGAGATAGAACGCCCCTGGGTTCAATCCCCCGTACTGCAAAAAAAAAAAAAAAGTTTTCTTTTTTTGCGGTACTGGGGATTGAACCCAGGGGCATTGCACCTCTGCGCTACACCCTATTTTTATTCTTTATTTCGAAACAGGGTCTCACTAAGTTGCGGAGGGCCTCACTAAGTAGCTGAGGCTGGCCACGAACCCAGATCCTCCGGTCTCAGTCTTCCAAGTACTGGGATTACAAGCATGCGCCACCACACTCAGCTATAAAAATGTTTTCAGTAAGTTCTTCCCTCTGATGCCTAAGGGTTTGCAGAGAAGTTAATATTACTTAAAATTGTCTAAAGTTTCCAAGAGCTTGCTTTCTCAGGTGAAAGAAAGACCCTGAATTTAATCCCCATGGTTCTTTATTTGAAGCAGCATGACACTCCTCCCCTGACATTTCATTCTGTATTACACCTGTGGTTGCATCTAGTTCCCTCAGACTGTAAGCCATGTGAGGACAGGAGCAATGGTTAAAGTCTGCCTAGCATGTAAGAGTGTGTGTGTGCCAGACCTGTGAGTAGGTATTTCCAAGTGCAAGATCTCATCTTGTTCATGATCCCCCCATTTTGCCACAAAATCCCTTTCACTGATAAAATGGAGTTATGAAAAGAGCCTCCCAAACCTAGTCCAAATATTAGCTCTGTCAATTGACATGTGACCCAAAACAATGTCTCTAGAATGGGGTTAATCACACTTGTCCTACCTAACATGGGATTATGTAGATACACAATGTGAACCAATTAAATTAAATGCAAATAAAGTAACTAATGGAGTCCCTCACAATAAAAGTTTTCTTCCATATTCTAGAAGTGATGTGTTATACACACTGAAATTTATCATAACTGCCTATCACAGAGGCCCAGGGGATATGCTGAATGAGGGAAATGTTTACTGTATTCTCCTCCTACTAAGTTTAATTCCACATGTAACACTTAAAGCAAGTATGTCAAGAACTTGATCTATCCACTCATCTACTTATGATGATACAGCTATGATTAGCTGTATCATAACAGTATTTACTACTGGTTTTTCTTTGTTTCTTTAAGTTCAAGATAAATCATCTAGTACTTGTCAATTTCAGGTACATTGTATTTGTACAGCAAATATTTGTTGAAAGAATTAGACATTAAAATCAGAGGAAAAAGTGATATTTAAAAACATTGTACAAAATCATAAAAATTGACTTTTTAAATATATTTAAAAATATAATAATATATTCTATAGTCCATAAAATGGCAGAATCAATAAATCCCACTCAAGAGTTAGAAACACGTCTACATGCTTAAATATTCAATTCATTCTGGGATTATAAGGGGGTTATTACAGAACATTTGCATTTCCAATCTCTCTATTGCACCAATCTCAACTACAAAGATACCTGAAGAGAACTAGATTGGGTCTGTTGTTCTTTTCCATATTAGTGCTTAGAAAAGCTGGACAGAAAAAAAATGGAAGTGTACTGAAATTTGGATAACTTTATGCAGATGAAATAAAGTCTAATATTCCTATATAAAGAAAAGAAAAGCTGGACAGTCCCTTGAGCCAACAAGCTTGGTAAGAGACAAGAAAAGATCACCAACTAGCCAGCCAGCACTTGAAGGCACTTCTGTACCCTTTAGGAAGCATGAGCTTCCCTTGATGGAAGAAATGATGCTACTGTACAGGAAATTCAGTCACAAATCACCTCGTGACTGTGCTATATATTCTCTTTTGAAAAGAACA
Organism: Glis glis; assembly: GCA_004027185.1. Taxonomy (NCBI): domain Eukaryota; kingdom Metazoa; phylum Chordata; class Mammalia; order Rodentia; family Gliridae; genus Glis; species Glis glis. The sequence continues at coordinate 11,751 of PVJS01004499.1, forward strand.
ACCCCAGTAAGTTGGGGATGTCTGCACAGAATCATGCTCCAAATGACGGGCCTTCCAGCACATAGAAACAAATGTAAAATTAAACTTTGACACAAAAGGTGCAGACGACCAAGATGTTTGCAAAGATATAGAAAAACTCCAATTATAGGGACTATAATATTTGGTCAGCTATTATTATTGATTAACTATAGAGTAATAATTATTCTATAGAGATCCTCAAAATTTGTCAGCTGGATTAACTAGATTTGATGTCAAAGTGAGCTCAATTTGTGATGTCAAAGTGGTTTTATTACTAAAGCACAAAAATGTATTGACATCTTCATGTGTACATTACTTTACTAATCACTAAGATGCACACAATAACAATCCTTTTACCTCTGGCATGGGAATAATATATATATTAGATTATAATACAACATATGATTTTCTTAGACTTGAGGGATCATAGTTACTGTTGATTTGACTTTCTTATTATTGTTTACATTAATTATTTCTTATTCAATAATAAAAATGTCCATGCATATAAAGTTGGAAAAATAGTTTATTTTAGATCAGTAGTACTTCTTCAAGTAGATAGCTGTACTCATAATAAAAATGCTCAGATTCTCCTACTACATTGTATAAAACATAGTATAAAAGACAGTGGCTTATGCATCTTTCTATCTCTGGCACTTAGAATCAGGCTATATGTCTACATATATGTAAAGAGGGAACACAGAAATAGATACCAGATATTGTGGATCTGAAGTTTATACACTTGGGGGTTGTCTGTAAAAAAGGGAGAAATTACAAAATACATATGAAAGTATATTTTTGTTTATACACTTAGGGGTTGTCTGTAAAAAGGGGGAAATTACAAAATATGTATGGAAGTATATTTTTAATTAGAGAAATCTCAGAGAACTGCAAAAATCTGATAATTATATCCCCAGCTCAACCTCCCTTCTCCTAAGACTCTAATAATGCCTGTGGCCATTAAGAAGAATGGCAGAGGGAAAGTCAAAGTGTGAAAACAGCAGTTTTCCTCAATTATATTTAAAATATCTTAATTTTGCATATTTTATGGAACATGAACCAGCTAAATAAACACACCATTTGAGCCTCTACCAAGGCTTTAGAAAAGGTCTGGGTTAGACAGAGTCTTGCCTGGCATGTGAGCTTTGTATCCTCCAGAAAAGTTAGTTGTTACTGCTAAAATAACAACGAGAAGGAGGAGGAGGAGTTTATAGGTACCAATTAAATATTTCTAGAATTGAACTGAATGAAAGAGACTCCAAATATTATAGGGCCCATCTAGAATATTGAATCATCCAGAAAGCTACCCCAGTCTTACCCCTTTTGTCCTTAATCCCCATCTTCCCCTGCCTTCCAAATAATAATTATAACAGATTTCTCCAGGCAAACCATTCTATTCAGTAACAGGTAGTTCTCTTCTCTGCAATGAAGGCCATTCCATTTCAAATAGCAAATAAATGTTCTACTGATGCTGACTTCGAATTTGTCCTCAGTGGGTAGAATACGAACCCAGACAAGATAGTTTCTTCTGAGCTACAAAGAAGACAGCTAATTCCTTTTGTACACCACTCCCTCGGTTATCTGAATATAGTTCTCATAAGAAACCAACAATTTTCTTTTCTAATTAAAAGACATCACCAATTCCTTCAACTACTGTGGAAGACACAAGGTCAAACATAATATCTAAGATGTGACTCACCAGACCTTGTGAATTGTCTCACACTACAGAGTCATTCAGGTCTGTGAAGTCCACGGAGGACTCACAACTAACTGAGACTCCTAGGAAGTTTTTATTGTAGTTGCATCTAAGGTTTACTCTTGCCATCCTGTAATTATTCAGTTGACCTTTTAAAGCAAAATCTATATTACTAAATGTTCAACCAACAGTTTTAAGACATCATTCCAACCCACAGACGGTTCTGAAACTTGATCGTGTTAATTCATGTTTCCCATTAAGAGGTGTAGTAAAATCTGTTAAAAAAAATTCAAGCCTGGCATAGTGGCACACGCTTGTAATCCCAGTACTTGGGAGGCTGAGACAGGAGGATGGCAGGTTCGTGGCCAGTTTCAGGTACTTAGTGAGGCCCACTGCAACTTAGTGAGACTCTGTTTCAAAATAAAGATAAAAAATAGGTCTGGGGGTTTAGCTCAGAGTAGAATGCCCCTGGATTCAATCCCCAGTACCACACAAAAAAAACAAGACATTCAGATATGTGTTAAATATGATTCCTCTCAGTCTTTTTGCACTTGGGTGTATCTCCAGAAGACCAGAACCACCTTTTTATTTGTTTGTATACCAGAATTAAATATGAGTTACCAATTTAGATTCTGGTCCATGCAGTTCTCCAGGCTTTCCCCTGTGGCTTCTTGTTCAGCTGATATTCTTTAAATAGACAGCCAAGTCCAAATGAACATATGAGTGCACCATTATGAGTAGTATCCAAATTTCCCAAGCATTTTTTTTTCTTGAATTCGTGTGCTCTGAGTCTTTTTCTTTTGTCAAATTACCCAGTTTGTGCTCAGTTGCATTCTTCCTTCTGGAGAAAGAATCTTCCAGGGTTCTGGAGCAAGTGTGGTTCCTAATTCTTAGGTGATTTCTAAGAGAATATGAGGATAGCTGCTCTTACCCTTTTAGCCCCAGTAGGCTGAATCTGAATGAGTGATTCAGCACCCAATACCAATCAGACTTTCTCAAAGGAGACTGACATTATAAGCCAACATATATGGAAGATGGGTTAACTTATCACTTAAATATGAAACAGGTGTCTTTTGAATTTGCATATTCATGAAAAAGAGTAATAAGCCATCGGTAAGTATGGAGGTGTCCTCAAAGAGTACTATCAACTCTATTCCTGAGATCACACTAGAAATTTGCAGAAAAATAAAATCCTTTGTGCATCTGTAGTCTGCTTTACACACACACACACACACACACACACACACACACACACACACTCAGCATGTTCTCCCTGAGCAGAAGCTTCCAGTCACTAACACTGGCACATGCCCAGCCATTCAGAGCCCTCTTCAGATGAACAGCCTGTAGAGCCTAGTGAATCTTTTGCCTAGAATACAAATTTGTAATACTTTAGAATATTGTAGATACCTCTCAGTCAACCAAAATGCTCCACAGGGTTCTGAGGTCACTTATATCCACTAGGGCTGGGGATATGGCTCAGTGGTAGAGCACCTGCCAAGCCTGCAGGCGGCCCTGGGTTTGATCCTCAGAACCAAAATAAAAAGATCCACTAATATTAAGCAGTGATACACATTACTTAAAGTGGAATTAATGAGGCTCAATCCTAAAAATTTCACAACTGCTACTCTAATGCTAGTGACAGTGGTCAATAACAAAAGTTTCCAAAAGTTACCTTACCGCTTAATCTAAATAATTGTGAACTATTCATTCATAGAAAAGAAACATAAATAGATGTGTGTCTATATATATGCACACATATATAAAATGAAGACATAGCAACTGTGTTAGCTATGTACATACATTATGTTATTAACAATATTATTAATAATAAAGATATTAATAATATCATTAGCATTATTAATAACACATTATATTGTTAACATAATAACATATATATTATATTGCCATATGCTCAACATACATATTACATAATGTAATAATTGCTGTTATGTAACATAATGTTAATAATGTCATACATATTGTATAATACAAGAATGCCCTATTTTGTGATAGAAACTATCTCCTATGTTATGGACAGAATAATGTAATTATCAATCTGATTACATGATTCCCCATTTATTGGAAATATTCATGTACCATCTAATATATTCATGTAAGTAATATACAAATAAGAAACAGGCCTGAAGAAAACAAAGAGAATTGGACTAAGTTTCCTGAGAACCATTGTCTTTATTTTAGATAGAACTGTATATCTCTTCTAGAATGGAAGCCCCAGAAGGGTGTGCTCTGTTTTTACCTTAGTAAATATATTATACCAAGAACCTAATGCCATTTCTGACACATGCTCAAACAGTTTGTTCAGTAAAGTCCAACGGTCTTCAACATTATTTCCTGGCCTGCACACCTTCCACATCCTTCAGCTGGAAAGTTGGAGGAAGGTAGATCAAGTGTCTGGGAGACTTTCATCCTCTCACCCTTGACAGTAGTTCCTAACAATTTTCAAGGAAAGATATTCATTTTATTGTTCCTCATTAAGAGCAGCAAGTTTAAAATTTTTCGTGTAGTTCTACATAGATTTTGTATAATTTTACACAAATAATTCTAAGGCGGGAGAACAATTTTTGTCACACTACCCTTTGTCACATTACCCTACTTGATTTTCTTCATAACACTTACCCCAACCTGAAATTACAGCATGCATTCATTGAGTTGCTGTTTTTATTGGCTGTTGCTCACTTCTAGAATGTTAAATTCTAGAAGAGCAGAGACCCCACTTCTTAGCACGACATTCAACTCCACACAAAGTGTCAGGGAAATCCAGAGAAAGATCACAATACATATTTGTTAATAGAATAAGTAAAATTGTAGAAAATAAATGAGTTAATTAGACATCTCCATTGTTAGTAAGAGACATCAATTGATTTCCAAAAAATTACTGCAAAATTAAATGGATTTACTAATTTTGAGGTAAGCCGTACTGTGATTTTAGGAAGATTAAAATAGGAATTCTAAGATCAAGAAATGTAGTTTGGTTTTATATTCTTAAAATAAGTCAAAGATTTAACTAGTTTCCAGAGTTTCTCATCCCCATGGAATAGTAAATGACATAGACTGTGATAAATGCAATTCCATTTTTCTTTCTTTCTTTTTTTTTTTTGTGGTACTGGGGATTGAACCCAAGAGTATTCTACCTCTATGGGCTACACCCCCAGTCCTATTTTATTTTTTATTTTGAAACAGGGCTCACTAAGTTGCAGAGTTGCTAAGTTGCTGAGGCTGCCTGTGAACCTAAGAGCCTCCTGTCTCAGCCTCCCAAGTACTGAGAGTGGAAGCATGTGCCACCATGCCTGGCTAACCCTAAAGTTCTTTGAGATCTGCTTTATCACATCCATTCTTACTCCATGAAAAGTTGCACTGAGGAAAATCAGTAAGTTTCACATGACAATTTTGCTCCTTTAAAGCTCTAAGTAAGTTTTTCCACCAAAAGGTTATTGTTTTACACATAAATAAATAAAAGGGGTGGGGGTGAAGAGAAGAGAAAGGGAGAGAGAGAATGAGACCAAATTTGAATGAGAGAGATGTCAACCGCTCTGCAGCTCAGCAGGTTTGGCAAGCTCCCGATTCTGTTTTAGCCCACACTGCAGAGTTCAACTCTGATCTAACTACTGGCATGATTTTTGGGCGTCTGTTTGCAGATGCAGTAGAATTATCAATCCGAACAGACACACAATCCGGGTCCAATGTCACTTCTCCTCATTATGTTAATAGTTAATACATGCAAATGAAAACACTCCAGCAATTTGATTTCTTTGAAGATAGTTTGCATATTGTCTTAGCCATAATGACTGTACACTTCTCTCAGCCTCCATTTATGCAAGGGTAGTGTAGTTCATTTTTATCGGCTCAAGTTCATTTTGGCTGCTATTGGAATGTATGTGCATGTTTCTTTTTTTACCTTTAGCCTAATTACCATTCAGGTACCATAAGCAGATTTTTCATGCTATTGGTGTTTTTCTTAATTAAGAAACAAATGAATTCTCCCTAGGAAAAAAGATGGAACAACAGAGTAAGATGCCAGGGGCTGATGTTCTGTTTCTTAATTGAAGCAGTTCTATTGTTCGATGTCGGTAGTGAAGGGGCAGAAATGTCATAAGTGTAGAATGTTAATAGTACAAAAATAACATAAAACTACTTTTAAAAATCAAGAAGGGATATAACAAAAAATGCTGTAAGAGCTTTGAAAACATAGATTTTTATCCACATATTAATTCTGACAGTAACAAAGTAGCTTCATTTACAAATCCCTCACACTTAGAAAGCCTGAGGTTGTAACCTCAGCCCCGAGAGATATGCCTGCCCCTCTCTGCTGGTCTAGTTAACTGCATCCTACTTATTTGCTCTTCATCAATTAAGGAGGCACCCAGGGGAACAATTTGTTTCTTTAATTTGCGAATAAACCATTTCTCTTTTAATTTGCATTCTTCTTTTTTCCACCGACAGTAAAAGCTCAATGTACTACCCATGTATTCAATATGCATGGCTACAACCTTAAAATAACATGCATGCAAATTCAGAGGAAACTCGCCCATTTATTTTGCTTGGGGTGATGAAAACTTTGAAAAATCAAGCTGTTAAGAGAAAGTTGAGGCTTCTACCCCCTACTAATGCTGATAGTGACACAAATGGGGATTAGTGAATGGCATACAATGTAGCATATCTTTAATAAAAACTATGAACAGCTATTCTTTCCTTCATAGGTTTATTCATTTCTCAGATTACTTAAATCCCACCTTAAATAAAAATCTATTAATGTATTATAAATGAGCCAAAAATTAAACAAAAGCATCATATAGAATAATGAATTTTTTTTGTTTTTTTTATAGTGCTGATACCCCTAACCCTTTTTATTTTTTATTTTGTAACAGGGTCTCACTAAGTTGCTGAGGATCTCACCAAGTTGCTGAGGCTGGTCTTGAACCTGTGGATCCTTCTGTCTCAGCCTTCCAAGTAATGGAATTACAGGTGTGCGTCACTGTGCCAGGCTCAGAATGTGTTTTTCTGACAGGAAAACAACAGTTTCTAGGTATAAATTCCTAAAGTACTGAGTTTCTACTGCTATTGATAAATTCATTCTTGTTATCTTTCAGGTGTCTGAATTATATATGAGATATAGCTAACAGTCAAATAGAGTAAAAGGATTTAATATGCATAAATATTATAACTGTGGACAAAATATATTCTCCATGGCTTCTTCCTCTGTGGAGGAAAGCAGTCATAACTAACTTGCTTTATCATAAATATCATGATATGCAGTGATAAAGTTGATCCTTTGTTTTTTAAAACCTAATACTTTATGATAATGTGGAATAGCTATAGGTTGGTCTAAAAGCATAATTCATCATTTAAAAATTAAATACTATAAATAGTTTTAATTAAAGATGGTTTTTTAAACTTTTTAACAAAATACAGAAACTATTTCATGAGTCATCCCACTGAATGCCAATCAGACAATTTAAATATTTTTGCCGAGCATGGTGGCGCAAGCTTGTAATCCCAGTACTTTGGGAGGCGGAGACCGGAGGATCCGTGTTCGCAGCCAGCCTCAGCTCTCTCTCTCTCTCTCTTACTCTTTCTCTCTCTCTCTCCCTGTCTCTGTCTCTCTCTCTCTCTCTCTCTCTCTCTCTCTCTCTCTCTTTCTCTCTACTTAGTAAGGCCCTCTGCAACTTCGTGAGACCTGGTTTCAAAATAAAGTATAAAAAATAGGGCCGGGGGTGTAGCGCGGAGGTAGAATGCCTCTGGGTTCAATCCCCGATACCGCAAAAAAAAAAAAGAAAAAAAAATATTTTTTATGGAACAGAAGGTCCAAATAAATTAGTTTGTGGCACATTCAACTGCATACATACAAAAGAAGAAATATCATTTGTATAACCATTATTATTTTACCTGAAAGTCTAAGAAACTGTCAAAGGTGTCCTCAATCTGACTACACTTCATTTTGCCACTTTTTTAAAAAGTGTAAACAGTGACCAAATAATGATTTTCATGTCTGTTTTCTTTAGGATCTGACACTAGAAAAGGATTTGTACAGTCCATTGAGTAAGGTCACTCATATAACCATAAAATGTCACATGATATTCAGTTATTGACTTGGGTGTTTTTAATCATACAAACTATGAAATAAGACTCAGGGAATAACACTTTTCTTCTTACTTTCTTAGATTTCTATAATTTGAAATTGATGGAAAAGGGGAGAAAATGGAAGAATTTTGGAGCTTTGAGATTGACAAACAGGTTTTATGTAAGTGGAAGTGTGGACCAGAATGAATAACCAGAATAGACATTCTAAGTCTTTCTAGAAACCCAAGAAATTTTATTATTTCTTCAAATTCTTCAAGAGACTAAAAATGTCTATTATCTATGTTAACCCAGTAGCAAAATGTTTAGAAAGCACTTTTTCCTCACTCCTACCAGAGTGTGAAACTGTTGCTGTCTTCCCCCACCCCCAGTCTCTGACTTGCTTACATGGTGTCCCTGCCAAATTCCTGGCACTGGAAGTGAGGGGGAAGAGGCCATACCATAACGTGTTGATAATGAGGAGATAGAAATAGCAAACCAGCTGGATTGTCCTAATAAAGTATGTCTGGGATTTAGAGACACAACAACTATGTGTTCAGGTCATCCAAATGCATTTTAACCAACTGGTTCCTTTGATGACCTTTTCAGATACCACTCAGGATCTTTCTAAATAAATTTTGTATATGAACTCCAGAACTGTCTGGGAAAACAAAACAAAACAAAAGATTGTACTACTCACTTTTTATGGTAATGATCCTTATACCTAAAGCACCTTTATAGTATATGTGTTAATGCTGAAAATTTTTTATTTAATGTCAGAAAATTAGACAAAGTGATCTGGAACCGATTTCATAGCTTTTGCATTGATTGGATTAAAGCTCTATGGCATGAGTGTATGCATTTTACTATCAGTCTATTTTAATAAAGCATTTTCCAGTGAAGCTCAAAATATGTTACTCTTTGGAAACAACATATTTATTCTTTTAAAAACTACTTTAGGGCTGTCTGGGAGAAATTATTCAATTGTTTGTTCTTCAAGCACTATCTTTTTATAAAATTTACTTCAGCTAGAAAAAATATTTATAAAAATATTTGTCTATTAAATTATACAAACCAAAGATCTTTAATATTATATTTTAGATACCTGAGGATATATACCACTACATGAGAACAATTTCTTTTCATGGATTTGATTTCAAAAATGCCAAAATTAAAGTGAAGTTTTATTAGTGCATTCCTGGCCCTGTTATAAACTCTTTGTATTAATCCATTTAATACTTTCAACAGCCTTTGTGTAGTTTCTTTAATAATCTCTTTTTTACAAGTGGAGGAAACTAAGTCACAGATTAAGTAACTACTCAAGAGTACCCAATGTAGCTGGAATTTTAACCCTGATGCAAGGCTCCAGATTTCTGAAAAATTATAACATACCTGCTCTCTAAAGAAGGGCTACACCAATCAATCCTCTTCTACATACAAATGTGAAGGCACAACTTTGCACGGCACAGCCACTCAAGTACCACCTTGTAGGTAGCCACTGCATTTAGCTAATATGCAAGCTCACCTGCATCCTCACTTTCAAGTAGATTGCTTGGAAAGTTATTTCCCTTGAATGTTCAGACCTCTGGGCTAACACATTTCCACAGGGTGGCTAAGGAAGGAGAGCATATCATTCATATCATTTTATTAGAATTCACTGCATGTCTCAGAGCAGGTCACCCGATTCTGAAAACAAATTCTAGTGACATTGATTCTGAGGTCTCTTCCCTCCAGAAATTTTGTGTAGTCTTCTGGGCTTTGTAATTCTAACTGGATCATCTTTAATAATTTACTCTACTAGGCCTCTCTTGTGAGTCTATTTTTAGTACCAACCACTAACTTTATCATCAAGAAAACCACTGCAGCTTTTCAACAGTTGATGGCTGGTACATCAGCAGGCCACATCAGAGCCAAACTTCTTGATGGCAAGGCATACCTCAAGAGATCAACTCAATGTCTTCCCCCCCCCAAGCAATTAGTTCCCTATTTGCATGAAGTCATCACATAATGGCAGCGATTAGATGAACTGATGTTCACTAGACCAGGCATCTTGTTAGCCTCTATTTCCAAACTTGGAATGTAAAATACAAAAATAAAATCTTCAATACTACTTGGGCTGTTGACAATCCATGAGAATGAGTTGAACAAAGCTGAAAGAAGCTTTTGGTCATATGTGCTAAAAAAGGCTCTAAATGCTAGAAGAACCTAGCAGGTAATCACACAAAATTAGCAAGATGCGTTCACATTTCTAGGTTCTAGGTTCTTTTGAATGAAATGAATATTTCATTTGCTTTTCTGTCATAATTTCCCTCGACTGCATATGTTACTTCTATCCTAAATTTATGTTCACTTCTTTAAAATTACTTGAAAAAAAATCAACATATTTTCTTATCTGTGCCCTCTAGCATAATTATTAGGGGATGTTTATGGTGTCATTTGTGAATGAAGATCTTCCTGTTTTGTCAGGGGTATCCTTCAGAAGTCCCTGACACTACAAGCTTTAGCCTCAGCCATGCACTGGTTCATTTCCTGTTTCTGCTGCTTCTGTTCCTACTTCCCCAAAGAACTCACGAGAGAGCTTGGAAGATTTTCAAGTATACAAGATCCTTAATAAGGTGCAAAAATAAATAAATAAATAAATAATAAAAAGAGCAACATATTTGGCCTAGAACCAATTTTAAAATATGTCTGCATATAATCATATGGATAAAAATGAAGGACATCATAAAATCACTTGGAAGGTAAACCATTTGTATGAGTAAAAGAGGCATGGTTTGGAGCAGAACAGAACAAAATTTCTCAACTCAGGAAAGCAACGTCATAGGGATGAATTTCTTTTTTTTTGTACAACAAGGCCTAGAATAGTACGTCAAATTTTAAAGAATAGATCTTTTATCTAAAACCAAACGATCATACACTATTAATCTGAGGTTAATAACATAACCATGACCCATGCTGAGAATAGAGAAATATTATACTTTAAAAGGCAACGTGTTTAAAGTCTTTTTCTCTGTGCTATTTCCTTTTCCAAAGTAAAACAGAGCTTAATCTCCACCCAAGTGCCCACTTTTGGTATATTCTCATCTAAGCTTAATAAGCACTATAGAAAAATTTATCATTATAGCTATCCTTCCCCATATTAATGTCTGAATTAGACAGATACTGAAATCTGTTATCAATTTTTTTTTACTTTTTCTACTCTTTCTTCCCAACCCAAAGCAGCATTTCTATCCTCTCAACTATGCGACCAAGGGGAAAATGAGCAACTTTATATAGGCAATATTTACCTGATTATTTTCTACCCCTGAGCCTCCCCCCTTCCCCCACAATAGGATTTATTATTACCAGTACTGGTAGTGGTATGAAAAGAACATATACATTTTCCAATGTATGCCTTTAATTTTCTTTTAATTTTTCTTATTTGTATAAGTTTTAATGGGCCAAAATTATAATTAGTTAAAATTAAAATAATATTAACAGATATGCAGTAGAAAAGGACAGTACGGGCTGCTTCAAACTCTCAAGCCTAATTTCCAGAGAAAAGCATAATCAATAATATCTTGCACATTTTTCACAAAAAACTTTCATGAAAAAATATATATGTATTTACCTATCTGTGTTTTCATTTTTTAAAAACTACAAATGTCTTTGAGAGGTTTCCATATTGGCATAAACATATCTGTCTGACCCTTTATAACACATGAGAAAGTTGTACCGTAATTTTATTTAACCCACACCCATTAATGGTGATTTCTAATTTTTTGCTATTATAATGAGCATATATATATGGGTTTCTACGGGGTATACGGAATTGCTGGGTCAAAGAGTGTATGTGCAATTTTAATCGCTAAAAACTGCCAAATTATCTTTCAAAGAGGTCATGGCAGTTGGCAATCCCAGTAACAATTACTCTGCCCACTTGCTGTGGAACATTTATCCCCCTTGATTCTGAGTTATAAAACTAGGCTAATGCATATGAATGAATAGAAAGCTACCCTACCACCAAAGACAATTCATGAGTTAAGCACAAACAGATTCAATTAAAAAGATACTACTCTGTTCATTTGTTTTGGCATGTGTTATCTAACCTCAATAAAATATTCATACTAAATTACAGAAATCACTGGGTGATTATTTTAGCCATCAGCTACAATGCTGTTATTAAATCTGTATGTAAAAGTTAGAGGGTAGTGCAGAAGGTCTAAGGTTGAACTCGAGATAATAATTGTTAAGTTTAACAAAAGGAAAGTTAACTGAAGCCCATTGTTGACTCACAGGTTTCTTGTCTCTACCATTTACAAATTGTAATTTGGTACAGCCATGTAATTATCAAGCAGAGTCAAGACATAGTAATCAGGATCTATTTTCAAAGTCTGCAATGACCATAAATTAATTACTTAAAGGATGAGTCCAAGTTCTTTAACAAGGCACACATAACCCCTTAAGAGTCTCTCCCCAGATCAGCTCTCAAGTAACATCCTTGTCTCTCCTTGCCATGCACCTTGATCTTTGGCCACCACTACTCAATGGACCTTGGAAGTATCTTTAATATCTTTCTGCTCTTGGCCAAGCTACTGATTCTGCCATGATGCAATTCCTTCTAGTTATGACTAGATCTCCTATTCATCCTTCAAAACCCAGCTGAAATACAACCTCATGCTACAGGCTTATCCTGACTCACGTAGGTATTTCAGTGCCCAGGTCACTTTCTGCTTCCATTTATTATGGATCTATCAAAGTGTGAATGCGCCTTTCTCCTTCCCTATTTAATGTGCTACTTAAGGGGAGAGACTAGTTTGCTCCTATTTGTATTTTCCCCTACCCATGGCTTAACACAATACATAAAATGGTACTTATTTTATGTTTGTTTAATGAACACTGAGTGAACAAGTGGAATTTGAAATTTAAGTTAAATTTACAACATATAGGTAACATTTTTCTCTTGAGGGCAAAACAGCATAAATTACCTTTGTTAAAAGATATATCTCAGGAAATGGTGTGGGTTTAAAACAACTGCTCATTCCTTTGTTCAGTTAATCTTCTTTGACTGTTTGCTAGGTGGCAGGTAGTCTTCTAGTAACTAGAGGCACATAAATGATCAAGACTAGTTCTCACACCCTTGGATTCTAGCAAAAAAATCATCTAATAAACAGGTAAACAAGCCAACAAATACATAAATGATGTAATTTCAGATAAAAATTGATGCTGTAAAAATAGAGTAATAGACTAGAGCAAAGTGAGGTATACAGAGGAACAGAAAACTTTAAATAGGGGCACTAGAAGAGTCCTTTCTAAGGAGTTGACATGTGGGGTGAGAAGCATATCCTAAGAAGAAGCCAGTCATACAGAAATTGAGAGAAGGACATTCCAGGGACAGGGGAAACTTGGTCTGTTCAAGAAACACAAAGAAGATCCATAAGAATGAAATGTAGTAAAGCAGGGGCTCCTGGGTGATTGGAAAGAGAGGTTGCACAAGGTATACCTGGTGATCAGGTAAGATGCAAGGAAAAGCTCATAGAGATTGTGGTAGGCCATGAGACAAAGTTTAGATATTAATCGCAAAGGACCTCAACTGGAAAATTCAAACCAGCAAAGTGATATGATTTGATTCGATATGTTTGGGAAAAAAATCATTTTGGCAAATAAAAATGTAACTATTTTATATGATTACTTTAAAAATGTAATAAGTGATCACATGATGCCTACATGGAATTCTTTAGAGTGCTTTTAAAGTTTTGATGGAGCTGTAAAGCCCATTGAGAATCTCGTGACAACCTCTTCCTAGAAAAATTCTTGAATGCAAAAAAATTGTGCCTAAAAGGTGTGGATACTCACAACTCTTCAAAGCCTATGGATCACAGGCTAATGGTCCTTGATTCAATATGGAATGATGTTATTTTTAGGATGGTAAGAAAGATGTACAGTCAACATCTGTTTCACCTACTCTAATCTCTAAAAGATTATTTTCCAATATATTAACCGCAGTTTAGAGAAAACAGATACCCCAAGATCTGCCTCAGTAATACCCCATACTTAAACCTCATTGTTCTTTCTTCAAAATGAAAACTTTCAAACCGAGAGTCAAAGAAGACCGAAGAGAATATCAAACTAATCAGTCCAGCCACTGCATCTCAAATTCACATGCTTCCCTAAATGAGATTTCCAAACCCATAGGATGGATCAAGAAATTTCAGTTTAGCTGACCAATGAGTTCATCATTACTTTCCACGTAAGGATGGCTAACTGTAATTATTTTTATGATGTGACTTTTTTTTGCATTTGCCAATTTTAATTTTCTTCAATGTATAATTATTTTTCAAATATGTTATGCATGTATGTAAGAAAGTATGCACTTCAACACCAAAAAGAATAACAAAAAGAAACAAGTAACAAAAATAATGGACACAAGGGTTGGGAAGAAAGTGCTAGATAATCTATGACATCGTGTGTGCGTGCACAGAAAAATAGGCCAATAAACTTTAGAGAGCTGCTCATGGATACTCAAATAAAAATAAAAACTATTAAAGCAATTTGCACTTAACAGCTGCCACACTGCCTTAAAATGAAACATCATTTTAACTGCCCAGTTGAGTAAGGTGTCACAGACTTACAAAGAGATGGTACAAGAAAAATCCTCTTTCATTCTCCTTTCCCTCATGCAGCAAAAGCTTTAACCATCATTAGCTTCCACCAGTAACTAGGACAAGAATCCCATCAGTAACGTTCAGTGTAAGATCACTAAAGGCGAGCTTCTTTCACCTGAACCACCTTTTCTGCAAAAGTGTTTATTATTCCTAGAGTAGTTCCTCACTATTCCTGAATATATATGCACACATATGATATATATGTGAGCTATATGTGTGAAACGTTTATTTATTTATACATAGACATATAGATAATTTGTTTTGTTTCATACATATATAAAAGAAACCAGGTCATTTTCTTATGATGCCTTTCTTGGAAGCATCACTAATCACTGCCAAAGTGGCCATCGCTGCACCTTCCCTGCTCTTTTGTCATGAGGACCACTTCAGGTTTTGAAACAAGCACTTTCACAGACTATTCCACTTACCCTATCAGTAATACAGCACCTTGCAAAATTCATCTTGCTGATATTAATCCTACTGCATTAACTTAGACCCAACTCTCCTTTGGAGATCTGGCCCTTAAAATTCAGAGAAAAATTATACGTCATAGAGGATTTACAGAAAGTATCAAACTGTTCTAAATATAAATTCAAATCCAGGTTGTCCAAATTCCAGTTCTGTGACGTTGTACTAATCTTCATGGCTAACCCTCGAAGACATTTTATTCTGAAACTATTTCAGTGTTTATACCTCCTTCGCTGCCTCTCTCCATCTCCATATCCCTCCCTCACTCCCTTCCTTTCTTCCTTCCAAAAATATTTATTATAACTATTAATTATATTCACACATAGAAGTGTTTGTTCTATAGTAACATACAAGTTAGCTAACTCATATATGTTTAAGGTGATTTTTAATATACATCAAGAATGTGGGGATTTCTATGACTGAAATACAAATGAACATTCTAATAATCCTATCAGCAGCAAGATTAAAGTTCAGCAAAGTACATCCCAATCATCCATTAATCATGAACCTGTATATAAAGTTCTCCTATTGTGCCAGCCAAGATTTCTCCAAACACTGACGTGTCTGTGTTCTATACTAGAATATTTTTCACTTAAACTTCTCAGAATCTATAATATCCAAAAACCTGGAACTGATAACTTGATTAATTTGTGTAGTAATTTTTCTTCCTAGGAAACCTAAATTTCTCCAAAAAGTATTTTTAATGTTAAATTTGGTCAACTCAAATGCTGTGATATTTTGTAACACTTTAACTTGAAAGCTTATAATGACATTATATATTAAAAGTCTTTATATATTGCAAAGGAGCTTGTAAAATGTTATCAATTAAAAATATACCCTTGCCCATCACAAAATAAACATCAGAAAAACATTAAACAGAATAGGAAGGCAGTCGCACATGTCTGATTTTAGACTGAATCTTCATGCCTTTAAAATGACTATCAAATGTTAGGACCTGGCCCTAAAAAAGAAAGAATGAAATATTAATAATGCCCCACCTTGTGGGAGTTCCGACATCACTTGACACTATACAGAAAGCGACCTTTTTGTCCTTCAGGCTTGCCTACCAGGCCCCATCTTCTATCGCAAAAGCCAAATCATCTGATCCCAAACTAACTGTCAACTGCCTGTGATGGTGGGGAAGCCAGACATCAATCAATCAGGTTTTATCAGACGCTCTCTTCGTTTCTCTGTTGTGCTCATCTTATCATCTGACCCAGTTGTAGCCCTGACTTCAGAAGCTTAAGCAACTTGATGACAAAATATGCGCCTGTTTGTCCAAGATGCACATTGTTAAGAAGTGGGTGATATTTTTAGAAGCCTCCTCATATATTTGCAAATGAACTCTTGAATATTTCACATTTATACAAGTCCTAGGTTGGTCATCTCCCCCAGCCCCCCAGCATGGTGTCTGTGCTTGCCCATGGTGGGAGGCCCAATATTTCCAGAATATGCAAGAGTACTTACAGACAAGTGAAATGTCATAGGAAAATGTGGTTGTTTTTGTGTCCAGTAGGCAGAAAGGCTTTCAAAATGACAATTGGAGACTATCAGGCCAAGAAGAGAAGGGAGACCTGATTGATAAATGTGTGCAATATAAATTCAGACGGTGTTATCCCAAATAAATAAAAAATAACTCAGAGAATTAAAACCCTTTTTTATCTTCTTGTAATGATTGTAGTCTTGGAGGAAAAAATGTTTACACCTGCAATGCTGTTGTCAAATCTTTGTGAGCTGATCCACTGCTTCATGGCACACCACAGAATATACTCCTATATGTAAACTAGTTAGGTAAGTAGACAGTTATGACAGATTATGAATTTGAAATGTTTAATTCCTAGTAAATATTTGTTCCATAATTTGTACATTAAAGGGAGCAGAGTAAAACATACATCTTTTGGGAGAGATATGTGTTCTATGTTAGCATACGTAACTTCTTGCTTAACTTGGTCTTTTCTTTTCAAGGAGGAATTACTTAAAACTTTAAGATTTTCCTTATAAAACAACCACCTTCATGATAAATACATGATTTCGATTAATAGGCAATATTTCCAATATAGCATCTACCTCTCAGTTATATATTCACTGAGTATATTTTGAGGTTTTTTTTAAAGTAGCATAATATTTAAACAGAATTTAGTCATGTAAATGCATACCTTAATCATGTAGATATGGACCTTACAATACCGCAAAGTAATACAGTGATATATTTTTGACATGGATGAAAACATACCATGAAAACATTTTGTATACTGTGAGAAGCACATAATTTCAAAAGATCCCCACAGAATTTGCAGCATTTTTAATAAATTTAAATAACAGGGTTTTATTAAAAACAAATGCCTTTGAACTTCTCAGAAGACACAGTAAGCAAGAAATCTTACCAGTCCATGGCATTTACATTTTGGAGACATTATATGGAAAACTAAATAAGCTTCTACTAGTAATACATTTTTTTTAAATTTTACACTATTGTAAGAAATTTTAAAAATACATTTTCAATTTTATTGAATACCACCTATGCCAAAATTAATCTATGACATGGTGTTGGGTGACAGCACAGTGGTAGACCTCTTGCCTAGCCTGTGCAACACCCTGGGTTCAATCCTCAACCCCACAAAAAATTAAAAATTTTAAAATTGAATAAATCTATGACACAGCTTTTCTCCGTTAATATGTAATCAGATCATTTCATCAAATTGTGTGAGAAGGTTTAAAGACACTCTTCCAAATTAGGTAATCAAAATGCAGTAAGCGAGGGGGAAATGGGTAACATCAAGTATACTTGATTATTAAGTACAGTAATTATTTGAGTATTATACTTTAAAAGTATATAATTTTAGCTAGTTTTCTGCATACATTTAGAGGATTTGGGGATCTTCATTGAACTTGAAGACTTGTCAATTCCCTATTTTTAATCTTCTAATCCCCAGTTCATGGCAGGCTCCAATAATTTCAGGATGTATTCCAGTGAAGCAAACACAAGCTTTCTTCAAGAGTGTT
Source organism: Glis glis (assembly GCA_004027185.1). Classification (NCBI taxonomy): domain Eukaryota; kingdom Metazoa; phylum Chordata; class Mammalia; order Rodentia; family Gliridae; genus Glis; species Glis glis. The sequence continues at coordinate 29,655 of PVJS01004499.1, forward strand.
CAATATTCCAAAGGAGCATATAATAAGGAAATGAAATCTTGAAAGTTCCAGATTAATAGGCAATGAAGAACAAATTTATTTGACTCTAACTCTAGATTTTATAATTATTTCTTTACCCTTTTCAACTTTAAAGACTTTTGCAAATTGTGAGGCAAATGAAGGAATTTTAGAGATAATGGCTGAGATCTATCTCAACTAATTAATATTTGCAAGAAATCTTTCACATGGGATAGTATATAGATGTCCACTTGTTGAAAATTCCTTCATTCTTTCAATATGAAATTCCCATGAAAATTTTCCAAATGTAGATTAGAACAATTCATATCTTCAAAAGAATTTATCTTTCTAAGAAGGAAATTGATATCGACTAACTTTAAACACATTGCCCATATAATGAAAAATTTCAGATACATTTTAAAATTTAAAAAAAATTAAAAAATAGCTTTACACTGGCTTACGCAGCTTTTGTGCAAGGTATTAAAATTACATATTTTTGTGATTGCTTATGTATAAGCTATTATATTATAAAAATATGTGAGTTGTCTATGATAGATCTGACATTACCTAAAGCAAAATCATGTACATGAAAATATCAGCCTAACATCACTGACCATCGTTCAGCAATTCAAAGGGAAGCACTTTCGCAAATGAATAAAACCAAGTAGTCAGTGGCAAATGCTCAAATGAAATGAAGGTTTATCTAATATTAAACACTATACTAGCATCTCATAAGCATATTTCTTGCCTTATATACATGGAGTATTATTGGACTATTAAATAATAAATAGCAGTACCTTGTAGGCTATAAGAAGAGTTGACTTTAAGCTCTGTATAGACATTTCCTGGAATGAGTGTTTATGTGGCATTGCTTATAGCTACCAGGCACTAAACATTCACTTTTAAACTCTCCATAATTGAGAGGCACACATACAGTTTCCCTAATACACACACACAGGTTTACTTCGCCTGAAATCTTAAGAGTAGAATATTTCTGGTACCATTTCTAAATCGGGTGTTTACTTTCTAGCATAACTTATAAAAAAGATGAATTTTCAGTGATCTTATTTTATTAAAAAATGCTCATTGCAAGTAATCAGTATTTTTTTTAGGAATATCAGCAAAATAGCATGTATTTTATTTCCTGGCTTTAGAAATGTATGATTTTTATTATCTTTGCAAACACTCTTCAAAACCATTTATCCCTTCAGCTTACTGTTTAGAATTTATCTTATTAAGAATGAATATTTGTTAAATTTAAAATCTTCCCAGATAAATCCTTTCCATGAACTTAAAAATCCATAGCAAAACTCTCTTGCCTTAGAGAGAGAACAAGTTATCTTACACCCATAGTGAAGCAAAACTGGTCCTCACAGGTATTTTTGTTATATAGTGGGTATTACAATAACGGACCAGAAGAGATGAAAGGAAAAAAATATATCCTTTTATTTTAACATATGAAATCTTGACCATAACCAGTTCTACCTAGTAATTATCATATATTCAGTTTTAGAAGTATTTGTCAAAGGTACAAATGACTAGAGCTTGAAATAATCTCGACTGGATGATTCTTCTCTACCTTTTTGTCATCTCAGAAAGACAGCCTGACAGGAATGGTGTAACACCCTCTCAGGCAAGCCTCTCGGCATTAATATTTAAATCTTACCTATCCCCTGTGATTGGAATTCAGCTTCTCTTCACAAACAAAAACTAAATCAATGTTCTTAGAGTTCAAACTAGATCCCTAAACAGTTTGCCACTCTCTATGCACAGATAAGATAAACTTTCTTTGACCCAAGAGATGAAGTTGCCATGACGATCAGAGAGTCCACTTTCTATATTGATATTTTGCTGATGTAACAACAAATAGAACCAGATCCTAGTGCTGATAATGGTGATTAATTAATACTAATATTGATCTCTACAAGCAAGAGACAAGGCTATTAACTTGAAGCCTGAAAAGTCAATTGTTACCTGTGGCAGAGATACTAGGGACTGATTTGGAAGCATAATAAACAAATGTGCTATCTTTATGCTAATACCTTTAAAGAGACAGTTCTTTCCAGAATGCCAAATATTGCCATATCTGAGTTTATTAATTTAATTTCATCTTTTTATACATGTAACCTTCTCGAGTGATACGTACTTACCCTTTTATCTATGGTGGGAGCACATTCTCTGGCTACTGAAGTAACAGACTTTTGCTGCTATTCATTTGGTGAGAGAATAAACTGATAATTTTACACAGTGGCAGGTATTGAATGAGACCAGGTTTCAAACACATCTGCTGTGTTCTTCTGAAATGTCCTGCCAGTCCTTTGGAATTGGGAAAGGAGCAAAAGCATCTAAGGGTTAGGCTTTGGAGGATAAGAACTCTGAAGTTAACATATACACTCACACTTTTAACTGAACAAAGATTGCACTGAAAAAAAAAAAAGAAAACTGTTCTTGAATACTTATTCCCACGTAAACTTAATTTTAGATCCTTCATACAATTTAGCCTAACATAACAAATCCCTCTAAATAGTATCACTTCATTTAAAACTTAACTCCACATTGTTTTGAAGGGAAGTTCACTTGGCGAGGTATTTTTTTGAAATGTAAAAATAAATTACAGAATGGTAAATGAATAAAATTTGTTTATGCATTTAGTACCTTTTGAGCAAAAGTTATAGATTCAAATAAGAATGTGATTAAAATGTAAATGAGAAGTTCATTGT
>PVJS01004499.1:37371-42520 GCA_004027185.1 Glis glis
GGGAAGTGACGGCGGCCCCTCCCGGCGAGGGCTGCGCGCCCGCAGGGCCCGGCGCCAGCTGCACCCGCTCTGCAGGACGTCCCGGCGGCGCGAGCCGGACCCACCGGAGCGTCCCGAGTGCGCCCTGCAGCCACTCGTCCCGCGCCGCAGGGCGGAGGCGCAGGGCGGCGGGGTGCAGGGGCGCGAACTTTTACACCTACTTTTTGTTTCACTTCGGGGTTGGCGTGGCTCTGGCACCGCCTAGGATCACATCCCAGACACCGATTTTCCACCGCCCGGGGAAGTTATCTCCCTGGCCCCCAGGTCTCCAGCAGCTTTTCGGAGAAGTTGTCACCCTGGTTGCTAAGAGTGGTTCCCAAGAGCAGCACCCCGTCGGGCACAACAACAAAGACATCAACAGTGCTCCTGAGCGCCTAGATGAGTGGGGACAGCCCTGTCAGGCTCCCGGGTAAAGCCATGGTGACACCGTGTGCGAGGATCGGCACGAAAAAGAAACCCGGGCGCGCGGAGGCTCACCCGGGCCGGGCAGGGCTGCTCCCCGCAGCCTCCTCTTGGCAGGGCGCTCGTCGGGGGCTGTCTAGTTGTCCCTGCGACTGCTCGGGCAAAGTTTGACAAATCCGGGGGACGAGGACGGATTTCCCCGAGCCCCCTCCCTTCCCCGCCGCATGCGCCCCTGTCCTCAGAAATAATCCCACCAACTCCGGCCCCCGCGCGCAAACTTACGTTTGATCTGCCGGGGCTTGCTCTGCTTTCGCCGGGACATCTCGGCGGCGGCCGCTGCCGCCCGGGCTCCCGCGGTGCCCGCGGTCCGGGCCGCCGCTCCCTGGGCTCCCGCCGCCGCCGCTGGCCAGGCTCGGGCCGCCGCCGCCCGCCGGACACCAGGTGCTCCGCGCGCGGGGTCCGGGCGCCGGCTCCTCCGGGAGCCGCGGCTCCACGTTTGGAGATGAGCGAGCAAATGAGACGCCGAGCGAGGGGGGCCCGAGAGAGTGACAGCGAGGAGGGGAGGGGAGGGAGAGCGCCGGGTGGGGGAGAGAAATGGGAATCGGGAAGCAAATGGTCAGGGCGAGGGAAGAGGGGGAAAGGAAAGAAGGGCGACCGGGCGGAGGGCGGCGAGCGCGCCGGGACCGCCGAGAGGGGCGGAGGGCGCGGAGGAGGAGCGCGCTCGCTCCCCTCGCCGCGTGCGGGGCAGACACTCCCGGCCGCCGCCGCCGCTCCGGGCCGCGCAGCCCCAGCTCTGCCGCGGGAGGTGGCGAGGCGCGGGAGGGAGGGAGGGGCGCGCCGGGCCGTGGGGAGGGGAGACTATGCCATCAGCGAACGGAGGATTGGCTGCATCCAAAGCCAGTCCGGATGCAAACTCGGGCCCCGGCCTCGGTCGGGCGGAGTGCGGGGATCGCGGCGTGGGTGGGGGCGGGCGGGAGTCGGAGGGTGGCGTGGAGCTGGAGGGAGGCCACCGTCTGCAGTTGTCACCGCGTGGACTCTGGGCAGCTGCCAGAGCACCCCTCCCCCCTTCCAGCAACTTCTTCCAACAGCCTCCTCTGATGGACCCCCAACTCTGCCTCTCTCACGCCTCGCCCCTGTGGCGGGGCACAAAGAAATCTCAGCCTCTCCATAAACTTTGTGCTTCCAGTTGTGCCGACCCCTGCCCGAGCCCCTGCCCCCCGCCCTTCTAGCTTCTTGGCAGGAAGGTTAGACCACTGGCAAAGTCCTTCGTGAGGGCCAGCTGGTCACAAATGCCAACTGTGTATCTCGGGGCCGGTTAAGTCCTCTTGTCTGCCGGGGCTCTCAGGACACCATTTCATTGCTTTGGGGGTTCCCTGGAGACCGCTGTGGACACGGACCCTTGCACTACTTGGCCCACATGGATGGGGTGCTGAGCAGTGTCCTCAGCATGCTCTCCCCAACTCCACTTTCCATTTTAAACAGTAAAATGCCTGAATTGGGAGGCAGGCAGATTTTTTTTTTCTCACATTAAAAAGGAAGACTATTAGCTAGGTAGTTAGTTGTAGGTGGGAAGTGAATTCTATCATATGTAATAAGAATCCTCCAAACTTTTCGAGGAAGTTCTACAGTCCCACTTTGCCCCATGACCAAATAATTCTAGTTCTTCTGCCACAGGGAAGCACCGAGCGACTAATAAAAGATTTGATCTTGCCATAATTTCCCAAGCAGGTAAGACCCAGTAACTATTTCATAGTTCTTTAGTTTCTAAAGTTTTGTTTCATTCTGATTCAATTATTGTGTGTGTAGCATGTTGGAAACGGCAAGGCAAAAAGGAGAACAAATTTTGAGATGATTTGCATAGTTATTATTTTGGCCAAGTTAAGCTGTGTGAGGTTGGCTTAGTTTCTTATAGTTTCATATACACTAAGTATTAAATATATTCTCCCTGCTGGACTGGAAAGGACGTCTTCCATCCAAGGGGCAGAGGAACTGACTGCTTTATGTAATTAGTATTTACTAATAAACTCCATTGGAGTTAACATGTATCTCCCCCATACTGCTGAGGTCCCCCCCGGGAGGTGGTGAAACTGTCCATTCTGATCTGAAATCGTGTTCCCCTTTGGTTGACTAGCATTAGTGTGAGCCCCACCAAATGATACTCTAAAAGGGTCTGGGGGTCAGCAGAGAGCCTGGGCTGATTGAGCATAATGCAGGATGCTCAGTGTGTAGGAGGCACTGTAATCAGTGTCATTTATTACTCCATCAGGACATCTTCTGGAAGGTGTAAAAGAGTTGCCTCATGAAAAGTATGGCTGAGAGAATCTAAATACAAAGCTGAAGACCAATTGCAAATTTTATTACAATACCATTAGTATGATTACCATACGAGGTTGTAAGAATACAGTACATGGTTCTTTACAGTGGAAAATGCAATAAACGACAAAGTCCCTCCCCTCAAGAACCAACAAATTAAGATCCTAAGTACCACGAAAAGCAGGGTTATTTGTGCTTGTGTTGTGGAATGAATAAGCAGACAGAGAACTCCAGATTTTTACCTCCTTCATTTTCAATTCATTACAGTTAAATTGGTGTGCTTAGACTCTTAGAATCAGATGTATTGGACATTATGGTTTTTAAAGATCTTTTACAGAATTGGCTGACTTTTTATGTCACTGAAAAGGAATGCCCATTGGAATTAAAATAACATAATAGTGTTTCTTTTGGCATTTGAAATGGTTAAATATGCAAAGCAAAGGAGAAACAAATAAATCTCAGCTAAATATTCAGTTTAAAAGCTGAAAGGAGCAAAAGTCAGGGAATTGAAGGCAAGACTGATAAAATAACTAGAATGTATTATTAGAAATACTATTTTTTCTAAATTTATAAATATACATATTAATTATAGTCAATCTGAATGAAATAAACTAAGGAGTATTATTATATCTTGTATTTTCTCATCATTGTAATGAGAATATTAATGATACGTAAGGTTCAATTTTTCCTTTTTCTAGTTTAACTCACTAAGGTTATAAAATAAAAAGACAGCAAAACCTATAAGCAATTATCTCTGTCCAAATGGATATAGCAGCTCCAAACCGCAGCTACATGACTATCAAACAATGATTATGAAAGCCACAATTGAGAAAAGCATCAGGGAATGATACTGCAAAACCACAGCAACAAATGTGTCGGTGATATTGAAAACCACAATTCACAACTAATACCCTGTGTATTACAATTCTATTTAACTATAAATGTGCAAATGTATAAGTAACAGCACAAAATAATTTCTCATTTACTTAACAATGAATTATTCATTTTCTAGACTTACCAATTTAATGTCTGAATATTGGTCTATTTAGAAAAGTTTCTGCTTTCAAAGACAAATCCTTTCGAATCCCATACAAAATGTTAGTTAATTTAAAAGCAGAAGACATGCAACTTTTAATGATATTTTCTCAAATGTTGAGAATTCATCCGAAATCGATCTGAAATAAAGAATTATCTCCCTCTGTCTAGCTCTCTTCATAAAGTTGTTTGGAAGTAAAAAGGTGAAAAGGTATGTTAATGGAAACTGTTTATGAAGAAAAAAGTATTCTATTGCAACTTCAATGAGAATATTTTTGTATGTATTCTTAAATAGTCATTTTTAGCTAGAAAACATGTGCCTGACAATGAATTAAGATGACAGTACCAAAATTATTGTAATATGCAAAATCAAGTATTTACTTACAAGTGATTAAAATGATATTATTTGCAAGTTTAGAGGGTTGCCATGTTTTTCAAATTAATATACAAGGTGCCCAGTTAAACATGAATTTCAAATAAGCAACAATAATTCCTTAGGGTAAGTATGTTCCAGGCACTATTTGGTACATACTTACCCTAAATATTGAGCATGGCTTATCTGAAATTCAAATTTAACTGGGATCCTGTATTTTATCTGGCAAACGTACAAGTGTAGCATTTTAGCATTTTAACATATTTATAGTGGTTTATAATATTGTTTATAGAAAAGGCAGAGAAACCCTAAAGTGCTTCCTGCAGGCATAAATATATTTAATTCTTGAATGTTGTATTATTTAGGGGAGGGAAGGTAGAAATAATACATTTCTCTACAAAAATTCATACTTTATTTGGCACGGTACGGAAATGCACTCTCAGTGTAAATGGACTGTATTCATGTCCGTCTTACTCTTGGATTTGTTTTTGAAATGTGTTTTTTCCTCCAAGGGATCAACAAATTAATAAAGCAACCTCCGAGGCCACATCTTATTAGACAGCAAGCTGCCTTCTTTATTATAGGAGTAAATAATATTCAAAATCTTCAGAAAGACTTAATTTTTGCCCTTGTTATCCTCAGCAGAAATTGAATACAGTTTATCTGACTTGATTTAAGATTGTGACACCGAATTGAAAGAGAATAACAGTGTGAAAAAAGTATTTAGTATTTGAAATCTTCCTACATTCAGCAGTTTAAAAATAAAAATCAACAAATTCATTCAAATGGCCTTCCTATTTTATAACTATAAAAAAAACTATCTGCTAACTTTCACAGGTGCAGAGGGTTTTGGAAAGATTTGGTCAGTCTAGATCAGGGATTTAACTCAAGCTTCATGTAGACACAAATCCCTCAAAAGAAGTTTGTATAAGCAAATAATTTTCTAAGGAGTGGATCTGTTGAATTCACTGGATTTTTTTTAAATAT
>PVJS01004499.1:42620-69100 GCA_004027185.1 Glis glis
AAAAAAAAAAAAAAAAGAAAAGAAACATTGTTCTTAGCCGGGCGTGGTGGTGCACGCTTGTAATCCCATTACTTTGGGAGGCGGAGACTGGAGGATCCGGGTTCGCGGCCAGCCTCAGCTCTCTCTCTCTCTCTCTCCTTGGTGAGGCCCTCCGCAACTTCGTGAGACCCAGTTTCAAAATAAAGTATAAAAAAAAAAATAGGGCCGGGGGCGTAGCACAAGAAACATTGTTCTTTTTATTTGTAAATGTTTATGATATATTGAAAACTCGAATGTGAATGATTTAAGTTTTTACTCTTGCACCCTTCCTGTAGGTCCAAGTTACTACTTGGATAGAAGAGAATTGTAGGTTAAACTCTGTTTTTTTTTAAAGTACTTTATCCCTACATTTGTGTACTGCATACCATACTACCAAGTATAAAATAAATATTAAAGGAGTAACCCCCCAAATTTTAGACATCTGTTGATTTTGCCTGCAGAGCAACCTATTCTGGTAATACTACCAAGATATCTTTTAAAGAACTACTCCTCATCACCCACTCTTTAGGTATGTGGTGCAAATGTGGCCTTTCCAACCTCTGACCAATCAAAATATCCCATATACAGAGATTGGCTCAAAGTTCCAAAGTGTACCCAGGAGAGTTTGCCCTGGAACTTTTCCTAAAACCACTGAAGAAAGGTGGCAATTTTTCTCCTGGAGTTGCTGTGCTGGGAGAATGCAAATGAGAAATTGCTAATGGCCATCCTTACTAAGAGAATCCAAGGCCAACAGTGGGGCGCTTTTTAGACTTACCTTGTCTTAGAGTTGATTTGGGAAGAATCCAAACCAAAACACTCATCAACATTCCAACATGACTTTGGATCCATAAACATAATCTGTGTGTATACATAAATATTAGAGTCCAGGTCATTTCTATTATATTTTACCTTTATCTCTGTTATCAGGCTATATATCTTTGTAGTCAAAGTACTGATGTTTTTCACAGGAAGACATCACAAACCTAAGTCTAAGATATCCCTTTTTCAGTTGTTTCCATAATACCTTTTTTCCATCATAATATCACTTTCTGAATTGTATTACATTGGTAAATTAATTATATATCAGCCCAATTCTCATTGGGCCCCTTCCTATCTCAACACACTTAACTTGATTGGAAGACTTGTAAGGGCAAGAAAAATATCTATCTTTTCAAGAATTGCATGCACCCCTACTGCTGGATGCATAGAAGATCCTAGCAAAATTATTGAAAGAAGAAATAAGTTCGGAATTATCCTGTTTTATCTACCACTCCCAATCCTCAACCACAGAAGCACAGGATCAGGAGATGTCAGCGATGTTTGTACACCACGACTCTGTATTCTCATGGCAGATGCCCAGATGAAAAGGAAAACCCAACTCAAAGATGATCAGTCAAAAAATTTTCCTTGGGAATCTGGAGTTAGTATTAAGAGTTTCATTCCTTATATGGACTGGTCTCTTCAATGAAGAAGTAATGAATACCTTTGGAATTGTGGCATGGTTATCACCATATATATGGACAGAATAACCAATGTGGTATGACAGAGAGAAAAATAAGGAAAACAAATTGTTCTGAGAGAAGCTGAGACGGCAGCCTGAGATGGTATGCCATTTCTTGTTCCAGCCCCCTCAGGGCCACAGAAGCACTCTTGTCCTAGATGCCACTGAGATTCCGATGTCTCCTTAGGATAAATTCCTCCCCTACCTTTCTTTTGTGATTATTTTTGGCCTAAATTAACACTAGTTGATTCCTGTTACATTCAAACCAAAAGACTAAGATAAAAAGTATCCATTTATGACTTTGGTCTACTTGACTGAATATTTGAATTTAAAAATAGCAATTTACCCAAGTTTTCCACTCTCCTTCAGAAAAAAAAGTTATATAAAAGCACAATTTTGATGATCTTTTTGTTTTCCCCTGTGCAATCATAAAAGAACAAACAAATCTTAAGAACAATAAGCGAATATATATACAATTTTAATATAATCAAATCAAGATGTTGTCAGTTGGTCTTGGTGGCAATTTGGGAGGCTGAGGCAGGAGAAATTTGAGGCCAGCCTCAGCAACTTAATGAAACCCTGTAAGAAAGGAAGGAAGGAAGGAAGGGAGGGAGGGAGGGAGGGAAAGAAGGAAGGAAGGAAGGAAGGGAAAGAAAGGAGAGAAAGAAGAACGAGGAAGGGAGGGAAAGGAAGAGAAGAGGAAGGAGAGAGAGAGAAGAAAGGAAGAAAGAAAGCAAGAACATTATCAACTACCAATTTTTGACATTCAGACATTCACTTCAGGGAAACTCTTGTGAGAAAGTATTTTCAAAGTCAGAGTTCCTCAAGGGCATGATGAACAATTGATATGCACATCCATAACCCTCCAAATTCCATATATTCTGGCCCCAGATGTTTGGTTTTATTTTCAACTTCACTTTTCCACATTTGAATAACCATCTAACAGATTACGTTACACATAAATTTTATGAATGTTGTTATAATTCTCATGAATAACGTTTGTACTTATGTGGGAAATTTTATTTTCTAACCTATAACTTTTTCCATAAATTCCTAAATGCAAAATACAAAATTTAAACAGATTTTTGAGAACACTTGCTCTGTGTATAGACTTAAAGCACACATCTTTGTTATGATCTACATGCCAAATTGTATGCAAACAATGAGTAGGAATGAATTTAGTGTGAACTGAAGATATAGGACTATGAATAATGATGCAAGGGCATGCTAATAATGGAATCAATATAAAAGTAGCTGAAAAGGATAATTCTATCTCTTAAAATTTATCTGATAATAAAAATTGAAAAATATATATTTTATTAGTATTAATATATTTCTTCTCAAATATTTATTATAATTTTACTTTAAAAACTAGTTAAACATAGATTGAAAAATAGATTTTCAAGGATTGTAATGAAAATTAGCAATGTGTCCTACTTCACATCCCAATGATAAGTCCTATTCCCAGAGGTATAATCATCAATTTTTTGAGCTGATTCTTCTGGTCTTCACCTCATATTTCTAAATAATATGCTTTACTATTTTTAAAAACTTTATTAGTTTAGATATTACTGACTATATTGATTATCTAGTATGGAAGTACATAGATGTGATAACTACATACCCCCCAAACACATATTTTATTAAAATTTTTGGCCAACATACAGAAGATGAAATTAGCAAAATGTCTTAGTAAGCATTAGGGTGCTACAATTTTAATATGTATAAAAGTTCTCCCTATTCATTAATTTTCCAGACACCCTTATGTTATCTTAAAGGAACATCACTCAAAATATTGCTCAAAGTAGACTGATCCATCATTCCCCATGAGAAGTGAGTCACTTAAAATGTGTAAAACGGTGTGCTACTTAAAATGAGGTATAAATGAGTATGTGCTACATAAGAAAATTGAGGAAAATCATTTCTGTAATGTTATGTGAATAATACTGTTAATGAGGAAAAAAATGTTGGTCAAATCAAAGTTCTATGTGTTCATTAACAGTTAATCCATTACATTTTCTTTTGATCTAATTTTGGTTTTTTCCTAAAATTATTAATTAATTTCTTTTGTCATTTTCTCAATTTTCTCTTTACTATCGTTATTTCAGCCCTGAATCCTTAGCCAGTAAAATACATTCAAATACATCAGTGCATTCAAAGATACCCCACCACTGTGGGGCTATTTTTCCCCTGTGGAGGTATCCTTGGAGGCCTCATTCTTGCTGAATTCTGTAGCTGAAATTTCCTTTTCATTATCATACTAGTGTCTCTTGATTTCCTCCTGCTGGATTCCAGGTCTCACATTACTGTGTATTTCTCTTTCATAGTTTATTTCTCTCTTTTCTTTTTTCCTTTCTTTCTCCCCCCTCCCTTTTTTCTTTCTTTCTTTGTTGTTGAAGCAAATTCTTAAGTAGCTTCCTGAGAAAAACATATATGTTAAAATTTTTGCAGCTTTGGCAGGAGTACCATTGTCTTTTCCCTGCCCTTATGTATGGTTGACACTGTGGGAAACTGTTGGTTCTAGGTTGGAAATTATTTTAACTCATTTTCAGTTTTCAAGCAGTGCTTCATTGACTTCTAGTCTCCTGTGTTTTTCTTCCAAGTCTGATGCCTTTCTGTGTCCTTACAGATTGAATGTAGCCTGGCCCCCTCCCCAAGTCCCAAGCTGGACGTTTTCACATCTTCACCCTCCGTCTTCTAAAATATCAGAATCTGTTGCCCCATTCTCCACTCACTAAGCTAAGAACTTGTTGAGCCATTTCTGTTTAGAAAGCTGTGGCTTGTCACCAGTTCTCCTAAATTTTCTTATGTATTATTTTTTCCTCCAGACTCCTGTTGTTGTTATTATTTTGGGCCCTCAAGAACTCCTATTAGTTTTACCTTGGGTCTGTTGGAAAGCATCAATGTACTTCTGTTTTGTATTCTTTCATTTTCCTCTTTCTATCCTTTTGGACACTTTCACTATTTTCTGAAAATTTTTCTTTAGTTTTGTCTTCTAACCCTTTATTGCATTTTTAATTTATGTGATCATATTTTAATTTCTTGAATTTCTTAGGAGTTCCTTTTTACAATATCCTATCTTAATTTCCCCTAGTCTTATCTCTCTGTGGCCAGTAATTATAGGTTTCCTTTGAAGATTTCTTTGTTTCCATGAGAATTTTCTGTTTCCTTGCTGCTTACTTTGTTTCTCCTAAAGGATGTGGTATCTATCTTTCTTTCATGTTAGAAGCTTTCCAGGCATATTTGGTCATCCTTGACTTTCTGCTTCTAATATGTCTGAGGCACTATAAAGCATACTGGAAGCTTAAAGGAGATGGGGAATCAGTGATTCCTACACAAACTTTGCACCAATCCTTCCATTTCTAGTCCCACCTGCATCCAACTTCCAGGCATGCCTGTGTTCTCTAATATCAGGTTCTTTTGATTACCCTGCAAATGAAAATCAACTTGTGCTGGATACCACTCCTGCTATGAATTAACTCAGTTTTCTCTGGTCTACTAGGTCAGTTCTGTTTCCTAATGGCTTACAAAATCTGTTGACTCACCCTTAGAATGTGTATTAGCTCCCTCCCTCTCTCCCTGCCCCCTTCTATCTTCTTACTATCTTTTAAAAAGACCTTTTACTGCCATTGAAAAATTTCAAGGAGTGAGGGTAAGCTCATAGAGTCAATTAATGAAATATGAAAGATGTTCCAACACAAAGTCTTCAACATACTCTTGCTTTTATTTTTAAAATTAATCTTCCTATATGTTTTCATTTTTATCAAAGTAATATGTTCATATATGGAATTATCAATGCCAATCTCAATATCATGTATGGAGAGGAGGAGGGAGTGGGGTGGAGCTGGGAGAACACTTACCCAGTGCTATGTATGTCCATGTATGTCCCTATTACTCTGAACTTCATTATGATGCGAAACGACAATGAGCCAATAAAAATTTATAAAGTAAAATCACAAAAGGAGAATGTTATGGTTTGGATATTGTTTTAGTATTTCCTCCAAAGGTTCTTATGTTGGAAGCAGCGTCCTCAGTGAGGTGGTATTAAGTGGTGGAACCTTTAAGAGGTGGGGCCTAGGGGGAGATGATTAGGTCATTGGGTCCCCTCTTTGAAAGGAATGAATGTAGTTCTGGAAAGACCCTGGTTAGTCCTCATGAGAGTGGGTTATTATAAAAAGAGTAAGCCTGGGCCCTGAATCCCTCTGGCATCCTGTCTTGCCATTGATATCTCTCTCTCTCTCTTTCTCTCTCTCTCTCTCTCTCTCTCTCTCTCTCTCTCACACACACACACACACACACACACACACACATAGACTCTTGCCATTGTGATCCCATTTGTCATGAGGCCCTGGCCAGAGTCAAGCAGAAGTCAGCACATGCTCTTGAACCTCCAGAACTAAACAAGCCTCATTGTTTTCATGAAATACCTAGCCTTAGTTATTTTGTTATAGCAACTAAAAATTAACTAGTATAGGGAGAATATAATAAAGAGCCCCTTTCCTCCAGAACCATTTCCACAATGCTACACAGAATACTTAAAATTATATCTATTACTGCATCAAATTTAGAAACTATCTCTACTTATGATAAAGAATGAAGATAATTATGTTTTTAACATTTTCATATTCCTATTTCTTTTCTACCTGAAACTTTAGTTTCTCATTTATACTGTGAATGTTGATAACACAATTTTTGCAACCATGTTTTCTTCCATCTTTGGTCTCCACGTTAGTTCTAAAAATTGAAAATGAGTACAACACAATTATTTTGACTATGAAATACCTTTCACTAAAGAACTACTTTGCCCAAGTGTGTGTCTGTCTGTCTGTCTGTCTGTCTGTCTCTCTCTCTCTCTCTCTCTCTCTTCTTTTTATTTTTGTTACTGGGGATTTGGACCCTGGAACATTCTGCCTTCAATCTACACCTCCAGCCGCCCCCTTTTTTATTTTGAAATAGGGTTTCACTAAGTTTGACCAGGCTGGCCTCACTAGTACCAGGATTATAGGTGTGAACCGCTGAGACCAGCTGAATCTATTTCCTTCTTTACAGGTCTAAGAATATGACCCAGTCTTCATTATAGGGGAATTTTTCTAATATAGGCTAAATGGTCTTTCCTTGCAGTCCATCACTGGTTAAAATCATACCTGAGATTAGTCTGCTTTGTAATCAGATCATCACTTTTTCAAGCAGGTTTTTCTTCTTTTAAAAAATGGACTTTACTATTTTTATTGATGTTTTATAATTGTACATACTTACGGAGTACAGTTGGAGTTTGGCATTCCAATTGTCTTCCTTTCTTCTTCTTGTAATGAACCATATACTTCACCATATTACTAACAATTCATTACTCATCATGGTCGTGGCTTTTGGTCCATCCCATTCTTGTCCTTGAAAGAATTAAGTCACACTATTCTGTGGCTTTTCATCTACCTGTTCAACTAATTGCGTTCGTTCTTTCTTTCTTTCTTTCTTTCTTTCTTTCTTTTTCTTTCTTTCTTTCCAGTTGCTCAGCTGTTATCCTAGGAATTGTGTTTAGTGAACTTCTTAGTTATTTTCACCATGTTTATGTCCTATGCCTTTCTCATTTTTTTCACTTTCATTTTTCTGAAGTATATCCTTAACCCCCATAGAAATTATACATATGAAATAATACTCCTCTGTATTTATATATGTGAAATGTGTTTATTTTGCTTTTATCTTTGGTTGATAGTTTAGCTGGGAATATAATTACAGGCTTAAAAAAGCACATTTTTCCCCTGACATATTTGAAATAAAAAATGTGTCACTCTATTGTCTTCTAGCCTTCAGTACTGTTGATTAGAAATCAAGTTCTAGTCAGAAAACTTGTATATTGAGCTGGGCATGGTGATGCATGCCTGTAATCCCTGTACTTGGGAGGCTGACCCGGGAGGATTACAGGTTCAAAGACAGCCTCAGCAAGTAGTGAGACTCTCTCATCAACCTAACAAGACCCTGTTTCCAAATAAAAAATAAGATCGGGCAGGGGGTGTAGCTCAAAGGTAAAATGCCTCTGGGTTCAATCCCCAGTACCACAAAAACGAAGAAAACTTGGATATTAGTTCTTTACTTTCTCATCAAATTACTGTTCTGGAATGTTGCAATTATCTACTACTGAACATTATTCATTTCAACCCCGCAGTAACATCTCCTCCATCCTGCCCAACAGAAGTCTGTTTTCATTCAGACAACTATCTCTTCCTAACACAGCACTTGTGATTTAAAAACACAAAGACAAAACAAAACAAAAAAAAACTTGTTCCATCTGTACTTTAGGAGTGCTTTTTGGTTAAGTCTAATGCTATAAAATAATTTCCTCCCCCTCATTAGTGATTAATTATGGAATGGGCAAGGGATAGAATTCTAGACCAGAGGAGAACTGCCGGAGGCATTGGGGCAAGTCCTTTTTGCTTTTAAGAGAGAATTACAGAGATCCTGTTTTTCTTTCTCTTCACAGAAATAGAACAGGAAGAAGACTGCATTACTTGCTCTGTCTTCTTTTCACAATGAGGAAAAACTACCGCTAAAACAAAGTCAACCTCACAGAGCAGTGCATAAGGAAGGGAATCACGTTCAAGTCAGGCTGAAGTCTGATCATACTGGCTCGGCACCTGCTATGCTGTGGGGCTTTCTGTCCAATAAGATTTCTTACCATTTGAGACAGTTTCTTTGGTTTTTTTGATACTCAAAGCTGAAAGGATCTTAACTGCTACAAAGCTGTAGAAAGATGAGTCTTTTATCTTTAATTCTTGAGTCACATGCAAGGAGGAAGATGAGAAATGTTTGGGAGTAGGACATTTACCCTTAGGTGCAGTTTAATAATCAGACTTTCAGTTTTCACTAGAAAAACTTTCAGTGCTTTCCAAAAGCACCACTTCCACTCTCTTTGTGCCTGTCAGTTTCTAAATCTTGTACCTCTTTAGATACGTCACATAGACAACATCATATCATCATTGTGTCTAGATTCAGTGTCTGGGTTCAAATTTTGGTTCTGCCACTCCTTAGGTAACTTTTTCCACAGGTTATTAAATTTTTATTTGCTTCAGTATACTAATATTCAAAATTAAAATATAATGGTATCTGGTGCAGATGACAGTTATATTAATGAGTTAATATATGTAAAAAGCTTTACATATCTAAGTATTAGTGATTAACAAGTTACCCCAAACCTTTCCCCCACTTATTTTGTAGCAACAGATCCTAATCTTGTTCAAGATGTTCAGTTAAAAGTTGTACTGATTTCATGAGACAACCTTCTAGCTATGTTTGGCCATATGATGCAGTTTAGGCCATTAAAATACAAATAGAGAACTAGCAGCTGAAGTTTCATGAAAACCTAAAATGCTCTTGCTCAAAACCCAGAATGCATCTTTTTTCCTTCACCACCCACATGTTCATATCTGGAATGGGACATGATGCTTGGATATATATATATATATATATATATATATATATAGTCTTGCAATCATAAGAACAAAATCTGCATACATTGGGTGACAATTGGAAAAGCCAGCTCTGATAGACTTCATTTAGCAGTGTACCAGCCCTAAACTAACAACTCTGGAATTACCACTCAGTGAGAAGAGGAGGGAAATACCCATTTTGTTAAGCCTCTGTATCTGAATTTGTGTTACATACAGCCAAAAGCAATCTTAACTGCTATTGTGGGGACTTTCTAAAAAGGGTTGATACTTTCTTTTTGCCTTTCTTTCTAATTTTATAAATTACTTAATAAGGTATATAAAATTAATTTGAATGGCCTTTCCCAACCTCCTTGCCTTTAAGGCGTATGCCTTTTCTATCACTGTATTTGTTTCTCTGGAGGTAAGAAAAATAGCAATAGTACCTCGCCTGAGAACTGCCAACTTCAATGCTTTTAGGGTCCATGGAGTAATGTGAAAAAAAAATGATGTATCCCTGCATGTCAGATATAGAGATGGGTGAGGACTGTGGAGACTTAGAGAGTGTATATCCATATTATATGCACTTATATATGATTAGAATAAAATACTGTAATACCCAAAGATGATAGACCTGTTGACCCAATCTGACCCTAGGTTGCTGGTTTAAAAACCCTGATTCCGATATATATATATATATATATATATATTTTTTTTTTTTTTTTTTGCAGTACTGGGAATTGAACCCAGGTGTGTTCTACCTCCGAGCTACACTCCCAGCCCCCCCCTCTTATTCTTTGTTTGGAAACAAGGTCTCACTAAGTTGTGGAGTGCCTCACTAAGTAGCTGAGGCTGGCTGCGAACCTGAGATCCTCCTGTCTCTCAAGTACTGGGATTACAAGCGTGCGCCACCAATGCCCGGCTCCTGATTCCAATTTTAAAATCCATATCAATGTGACAATAGTCACGTAGTTACTGAACTGCCATGTATGTTCTCACCAAATCACCAGCAGTAACTAAAACAAAGCAACACAATATTAAGGACTTTTAAACTTAACAGTGTTTTTTAACTAAAATATTTCCACTTGTTTTCTTCTAAATAGTTTTTACCTTTTTGTCTGTTTTTGGCTGAAACTAGAGATCAAGCATTAACTTTAATACTATTGAACAGATAAAACAAAATCTGTCTCTTTGGGGGTTTGTTATGGCTGTGGAAGAAAATCACCTGTATTTTAAAATGCAAGATAGCGAATATATAGATCTCCCCACCATCATCCCTCCTCAGTTTCATTCCTCTTTAATATGTATAGTTTAACATATATGTTGGCCAGTTGCACTATAATAATGGTTTTGAGGATTGTGAAACACTTTGAAACTCTCACTGACAAAGTAGTTATTATTAGTGATACCCACGTCTCAAAGGCACTCACTCTGTGTTCTTGTAAGACTATACCTGAATGGAACCAGCCAGAGACCAGGCCTGTGCTGCTGACTACTAGAGGAAATAAAGGTTTGCTGTGGTTGTTCTGTTGATGAGTAAGCTCTTTGGTCCTGCACACATCTATACAGAGAGAAGTTTGGCTAGTGAGAGAATTAAGATTGAGAACAGAAAAGTGCACTTAAACTCACACAGGAGCTGGAGATGCTAGAATTCTAGCCATGCACGGCTAGAATTAGCTGTGCACCGCCTAATTAGAAAGCTGAGGGGGATTTCCTTATGCCATTCAGGCTCTTGTGATAGTAGACAGTTAAAAAGTCTTCAGCGAATGGGCAGTGAAATGGACTGGTAATCAGAAACACGGGTTCTAGTTGAGACTCCTTCACTTGGGGGATTTTATTGATCCCTCAGCCTCTTCATTCATGTTGGCGACCATTAAAATTTTATCAGCTTCTGCTGGGCGTGGTGGCGTACGCTTGTAATCCCAGTACTTTGAGACCGGAGGATCCGGGTTCGAGGCCAGCCTCAGCGCTCTCTCTCTCTCTCTCTCTATATATATATATATTTAGTGAGGCCCTCCGCAACTTCGTGAGACCCAGTTTCAAAATAAAGTATAAAAAATAGGGCTGGGGGTGTAGCGCGGAGGTATAAAGCCCCTGGGTTCAATCCCCGGTACAGAAAAAAAAAAATTTATCAGCTTCTAAAGTGTTGTCTCTCTAATTCTAAACACTAGTTTTGAGTACTATGTCTTAAGCCAAAAATTTCTAAAGAGTCAGGACTTTGTGTAAGTATTTGATTTGTGTGGCATATATTCACCTTAGATAGACCTATAAAATGTTCCTGGTAATGTTAACATTTTGTCAAATGAATAAATGTATTTTCCTTATTACTTTTCTAATATGTTGAAGAACTGTATGTAGAAAAGACCCATATAGTTTATATCTTTTGAACAAGTTTCATTGAGAACTCCCAATCCACATGTCTGGATAGAGAACCTGACCTTTTGCCATGTTTTTGGCAGTGGTAGGAATTGCAGTCTGTACTTAATCCAGTGTGGAGTATTGTTTTAAGATTTCCATAATATAGATACATGTGTATGAGAATATTTGGCAGAAGGAGGTTTTGAAATATTGAAGACTAGAAGGAAATTCTGTTTGCGACTAGGTGTTTCTATCTGTATGACAACCAAATCTCATTTAAATATTCCCTTGGTATATAATAATAATATGTGAATAACAACAGACCTGAATAGATATGACCAAGAATATTTTTTGTTTCACCCATATTCCAAAACCTGTTTTTTGTTTACTTAACTTTTAAGCCCCCTCTTCCTGTTAAAAAAAAGAAAAAAGAAAAAGAAAAAAATCTACTGTCACACTGGCACACAGCATCCTGTCCCTCTGTGTTCCCAGGCTGGCAGGAAACTGTACACTCTTGACTATAGCAGGAAAATACTTTCTACTGATCACTTTCTTTGATCAAAACCTAACCTCATTAATATAAACTACTTAAATGACACCGTCAGAAAAAAATTGAAGAGTTTTCTTTTTCTTTTTTTCTTCTTTTTTTTTCAGTGATGAGTTACAAATCCCCTTTCTAGTGAAATATAACAGAATCCAGACTTTCATATATATGGTACAATTGAGTTTAAATTCTCTTTGTCTCTCATCACCAGTAAATAATTATATATTGCATATCTGCTATATGCCTGACCGCTATTCTAAGGATTAGTTTTGCTACCTGGACAACTAGCCATAAAAATAAACCTGATCACAGTCTAATTTTATCTAACCAGATTGACTGAAAGGCTAAAAAATTGAGATTAACTTAAAAGCAGATAATTTTGTGAGGGCCAGTCACTTATGCTATAATGTTAATTATTACAGTTATAATTTTACATTTCAACAACTTGAAACAGAAACACTGAAAAGAGTAAAAAATAAGTAGGAAATTAATTTGGGGTTTTCATCATAAAGGAGAAGGAAACATTTTTTGAGTTTTAATTTGTATTTATTTATTTTATTGGTGCCTTGTAATCATACATCTTGATGAGGTTCAGGGTGATAGAGTCATCCATGCTCACAGCACTTGTTGAGCCCTCCCCTAGTTCCCACCCCATTCCCTCTCCCCCCACCTTTCCCTGCTCAGCCCAGTGATTGGCTTTGATAAGTTTGTGTATGTACATCATGTCCATTGAAGTATTTCCCCTCTTCCTCCCCCCACCTCCCTCCCTTAGGCCCCTTCCATCACTCCACTAGGGTTTCTCCTCCTTTGTCTGGAATCCCTCCTCTGTCCCAATTTCTCTCTAACTTCCGCATATGAGGGAGAATACCCGACCTTTCACTTTTGTGACTGACTAATCTCACTTAGCATAATATTCTCCAGTTCTATCCATTTCCCTGCAAATGACATAATTTTGTTCTTCTTTTTGTCTGAGTAGAATTCCATTGTGTATATATCCCATAATTTTGTAATCCATTTGTCTGTTGATGAATATCTCGACTGGTTCCATAGTTTGGCAATTATGAATTGTGCATCTGTAAACATAGATATGCATGCATTACTATGGTAGTTTGGTTTCGATTCTTTTGGATAGATACCCAGGAGTGACATAGCTGGGTCATATGGTAGGTCCACTCCCATTCTGGAGAAGGAAATTCTTATTGAGCTACAAAGAAAGCATACAACAATCCACTCACTGATTTTCATTCATTTATTTATTCAATCAAATATACTTTCTGAGTATTTGTAATATGCTGCCCAGCCCTAAAAATGCTGGAAATAAAAAGACAAATTGCAGCCATAAACCAGATGACAATATTTAATAACTGTGTTTCAGGGAAAGAAGATGCTCAAAAGATGGGAAGTACAGAAAGCTGAGCAAAAGGGGAGCTGTGTTAAATTTTGACCATGCAGATACTTGGTCTCAGGCCAACGCCACTTTCCTTCACAATGACAATTTAGTCAGAGTAAACAAAGCCAAGTGCGTACAAACAAACAAACCTATATCTTTCACCCTTTTATCCACAACTGTTATTTCTGTATGGGAGTACATCTATAGTTTCCATAAAACTCTCTGATTACAAGATATTTATTTGGCAATATCTGTGAACTAAAACACGCAGTAATTTCTCTGTAACATAGCTACAGGTTTATGGTCTACCACATTGTAAATAATAAAGAAGGTTCGCCTTCTGCAAGTAAATAACAGAACAAAATATCAATACACACTGAAAATGATGAAGATATCGATTTTAATTAAATAAATGTCTCAGTGATTCTTATTCTTTTAATATTTATTTAAGCTTATTAAGGTTCCTTTTTCAACAATGTGCAATGATTTCCCAATAGAAGACATTAGGTAAAATGAAGGTTTTTGCATAGGTAAAGCACAAAGAGAAGCCTTTTTTCTTTTTCTTTTTTTTATTATTTTTTGTGGTTTTGGGGATTGAACCCACCTCAGCTCTGTTTTATTTTTATTTTTAAACACAGTCTCACTAAGTTGCTAAGGGCCTTACTAAGTTGCTGAGGCTAGCCTCTCACACACAATCCTCCTTTCTCAGCCTCCCAAGCCCTGGGATTATAGATGTGTGCCATTACACCCAGCTGAGAGAAGCCATTTCTAAGGCAGCCTTTTTAAGGTGTACTTTGCTCACTTGGTTGTCCTTCTTTTGTTATAGCTAATCATTGATTAAAATGCACAGAAAACAGAAGATTTCAAACTCAGGGGAACAGAAAGCAACAGAAGGATTTATTGAGCATGGTGCAATACAACAGTTTGCTAACATATTAATCTAGGTATACTTTTGTCCAATAAAGATTAAGGAATGCACTTTTTATTCCTAATATCTAGATCCTGTTCAAGAAAAAATTATAAGAATTATAGTCCACTATGTAAATGTGTAACTTAAATAAAAACTATCTTAATGAAAATATTTGTATTAAGGTACTGTGTTATGGGTTGCATTACATTTTTGCCAAATTCTTATGTTGAAATTTTAACCCCAAATACTTCACAATATGACCTTCTTTGGAGATAGGTTCTTTACAAATGTAGTGAAGTTAAAATGAGACCATTAGGATGGGTACTACTCCAAAATGAGTGTTGTTATTTAATTTTTTTGGGGGGTGAGAGGGAGCTGGGAATTGAACCCAGGGCCTCTTGTATGCTAAGGGCTGGCCTAGATCTTGCAAGCCCTCTGCCTCTGCTTCCTGAGAGGCTGGAGTTTCAGCTGTACAGCATTGTCCCTGGCTGGTTTTCTATTAGGAAGGGGAAATTTGGAGACAGACATGCACAAAGGGAGAAGAACACCATGTAAAGATGGAGGCAGAGTTGGAATAATGCTTATACAAGTCAAAAAAGTCAAGAATTTCCAGCCAAACACCAGAAGCTAGCAGAGGGGCATGGGGCAGATTCTTCCATACCACTCTCAGAGGGACCAAAGCATGCTAATGCTAATGCTTCTACCCTCCAAAGCTGGGAGACAATACATTTTTGCTATTGTTTTAAACCACCTGATGTGCAGAACCATGTTACACAACACTAGCAAACTATCACACTGTGAATCTATCTTTTAATACTGTCTTCAATATATTGTGAATTGTTTGGTTTATTGCCTAACAAATAACTTCTCTCTGTTGTTTGGATATGTAACTCTCTGTGACTCCTAATATTAGTCATAATAATAGTTTGTTTTTGAACACTCACCATATTCTTTTTTTTAACATGCTTTTATTGGTGCAATGGAGTCTCACATCACAATAAATATCCATTTGATGTTAACATACATGCACACAGCTCTTAGTGTCCCCCCCCCCGCCTCCCTCCACCTCTATGAGGTACTGAGAATGATGTTGGTATATTCTCACATGTACACATTGCTTATGATGGTAATTCCACTGCTTCACTTCTTTCTTGCCCTTCCCCTTCCCTTGTACCACTTCCCTTGCCCCACTGAGGGTTCTCCATTATCAACCGGAGTCCCTTGTGTGTCCCCACTACTCCCTATGTTGAACATATTAATGAAAACATATGTCCCTTCTTTTTTTGTGATTGGCTGATCTCGCTTAACATAATGTTCTCCAGATCCTTCCATTTTCTTGCAAATGATGTTATTTTGTTCTTCTTTAATGCTGAGTAGAAATCCATTGTGTGTATTCCCCACAATTTTGTAATCCACTCATCTGTTGATGGACACCTAGGTTGGTTCCATAATTTGGCCACTGTGAATTGTGCTGCTATGAACATGGGTATGCATATATTACTGGAGTTTTCTAGTTTCGATCCCTTTGGTATGATACCCAGTAGTGGTATAGCCGGATCATATGGTGGATCCATTCCAGTTTTCTGAGGAATCTCCACACTGATCTCCATAGTAGTTGAACTAGTTTGTAAACCCACCAACAGTGTAGAAGAATCCCAATTTCCCCACATCCTCGCCAACATTTGTTGTTGTTGTTTGACTTCTTACTGATTGCCATTCTAATTGGGGTTAGATGAAATCTTAGAGTAGTTTTGATTTGCATCTCCCTAATTGCTAAGATGTTGAACATTTTTTCATGTATCTATTGACCATTTGTATCTCTTCTTTCATGAAGTGTCTATTCATTTCAGTTGCCCACTTCTTGATCGGATTATTTGTTTTTTAGTGTGAAGTCTTTTAAGTTCTTTGTATATCCTAGATATTAGACCTCTGTCAGAGGGATAGCTTGCAAAGATCTTCTCCCATTCTGTAGGCTGTCTCTTTAGGCTCTTGATGGTTTCCTTTGATGAGCAGAAGCTTTGTAGTTTAATGCTATCCCACTTATTAATTCTTGTTTTAATTTCTTGTGCTTTGGAGGTCTTGTTGAGGAAGTTTCTACCTACGCCTATATGTTGGAGCGTTGAACCTATGCCTTCTTCTAATAATTTCACAGACTCTGGTCTAACTTCCAGGTCTTTGATCCATCTCGAGTTGACTCTTGTGCAGGGTGAAATGTAAGGATTTAGTTCCATTTTTCTACAGGTAGATAACCAGTTTTCCCAGCACCATTTGTTGAAAAGACTGTCCTTTCTCCAATGTATGTGTTTAGCACCTTTGTCAAAAATCAATTGACTATAAGTTTGTGAACTTGTTTCTGTATCTTCTATTCTATTCCACTGGTCTATGTGTCTGTTTTTATGCCAATACCAGGCTGATTTTATTACTATAGCTCTGTAGTACAATTCGAAGTCAGGAATTATTATGCCTCCTGCATGGTTCTTATTGCTGAGAATTTCTTTGGCTATTCTCGGTCCCTTGTTTCTCCATATAAAATTAATGACTGATTTTTCTAGATCTGTGAAAAATGATGTTGGTATTTTGATAGAGAATGCATCGACTCTGTAGATCATTTTTGGCAGAATGGCCATTTTGATAATATTTATTCTGCCTATCCAAGAGCAGGGGAGAACTTTCCATCTTCTAAGATCTTCTTCGATTTCTTTCTTCAGTGTTCTATAGTTTTCATTGTAGAGGTCTTTTGGGAGACTTCAACACACCACTCACACCACTAGATCAATCCTCCAGACAAAAGATGAATAAAGATTGTCCAGACCTAAAGAAAACCATAGACCAAATGGATCTAATAGACACATACAGATTATTTCAACCAGCAACACCTGAATACACATTTTTCTCAGCTGCCCACGGAACATTCTCCAAAATAGACCACATACTGGGTCACAAAGCAAGCACCAGCAAATTCAAAAGATGTGATATAATTCCCTGCATATTCTCAGATACAATGGAATGAAAATGGAAATTAGCAACAGGAAGACCAAAAGTAATCACATAAGTACATGGAGACTGAATGATACATTTCTGAACGAGGAATGAATCAGAAAAGAAATAAGGGGAGAAATAAAAAAATTCCTGGAATTAAACAAAAATAGAGACATGGCATACCAAAATATATGGGACACTTTGAAGGCAGTGTTAAGAGGAAAATTTATAGCACTGAGTGCCCACATAAGAAAAACAGAAGGCATCCAAATAAATAACCTAATGACACACCTCAAGGCTCTTGAAAAACAGGAATGGTCGAATCCCAAAGCCAGTAGGAGGCAGGAGATAATTAAATCAGAGCAGAAATTAACGAAATAGAGAATAAAAAAACTATACAAAGAATCAACAAAACAAGAAGCTGGTTCTTTGAGAAGATTAACAAGGTTGGCAAACCACTAACTAACCTAACCAAAAGAAGGAGAAAATCAACCCAAATTACCAAAATCAGAAATGAAAAAGGGTACATTACCACAGATAGTGGACAAATCCAGAGGATCATAAGAAGCTACTTTGAAAACTTATATTCCAATAAAATGGAAAACATGGTAGAAATCAAAAGATTTCTAGACACATACAACCTACTTAAATTGAACCAAGAGGATACAGAAAACCTGAATCAACCAATAGCAAGGACAGAGATAGAAACAGCAATAAAAAGTCTTCCATCAAAGAAAAGCCCAGGTCCAGATGGTTTTCCAGCCGAATTCTACAAAACCTTTACCGAAGAACTAAAACCAATACTTCACAAGCTATTCCTTGAAAATGAAAGAGATGGAATTCTTCCAAATTCCTTTTATGAGACCAACCGAAGCCAAATAAAGATACCTCAAGAAAAGAGAATTACAGACCAATATCATTAATGAATATAGACGCAAAAATTCTAAATAAAATACTAGCCATGCGCATTCAAAACTATATTGAGAAAATGGTACATCATGACCAAGTTGGTTTCATCCCAGGAAAGCAAGGGTGGTTCAACATATGCAAAACAATACAGGTTATTCACCATATACATCGAACTAAAAACAAGACTCACATGATTATTTCAATAGATGCGGAAAAAGCATTTGACAAAATTCAACACCCATTCATGTTAAAAACTCTACAGAAAATCGGAATAGAAGGAACATACCTCAACATCATTAAGCCAATATATAAGAAACCCAAAGCCAACATCATATTGAATGGGGGAAAATTGCCAGAATTCCCCTTAAAAATGGGAACAAGACATGGATGCCCACTATCACCACTCCTTTTCAATATAGTCCTCAAAACTCTTGCCAGAGCAGTAAGACAAGAGAAGGATGCCAAAGGAATTCAAATAGGAAAAGAAGAATTAAAATTATCTTTATTTGCAGATGATATGATCCTATATCTAGAAGACCCAGAGAACTCAACCAAAAATCTACTAGAGCTGATTAACAAATTCAGCAAACACTTACCATATTCTAAGCTCTGTTTTGATCACTTCTGACCCCATGGGATGAATGGGGAATGAAGGAAAGATTTCTCATGTGGCAAGAGTAATTGTATTATTTTATTAAATATTAATAATTAATGTTAAGTATATTTTATTAAAGCCACTGAGGGGTTTTGGAATTGGTTTAAAAGAACTAATGTTACTTGCCCTAATATAGAAGTTGTTACCTTGAAGTGGGTTTCTGCTCCAACAAAATCCAAATTATAAATGAAGCTTTCAGGTGGATGGCAGGTAAGTATCTCCACTACTTAGGCCGGAGATACTGCAAAATCTTTGCTTCCTAATAGGAAACCAGCCATTGCCCACTCTGACTTAGAAGGAAGCTTGCATCCTTGCTGTTCATCTCTAGCTAAGGGTTGAAATGCTGCACAGCCCTAGTGTGTGTTGTCTATTATTAGCTGCATCCACAAATTTTTACAAAGAAGAAATGAGTTCCGGCAAGAATTAGCTTACAAGCAGAAAAGGAAAGAGAGCTCAGAACTCAAGTCCTTTCAGAGTTGGAAAACTTAACTGCTTTTGGAGCTTGAACTAAAAAGACCAAGTGACAGAGTGTGGCAGAAAATTTTCCAACTAAATAAAGTGACTCAGAACAAACATTAGAGTTGGGTGCAGCTTGATCCCAATTGTTCAGGGGACCCAATGGTCACCACCATTAAGCTGAGTGGGGAAAAGGCATGAGGGTGAGAAAGTAACCATGTACAATAAATTTGGATATTATTTTTAGGAAATAACCCTGGTATGGTTGCCGGCTACAAGGAACTGGCTGAAGCAAATAGATTAGAAATCTACAGAGTTTTCAAGGGAATTCTATTATCAAGGAAACCACAAGTCCAATCTTGATAAAAGGCTTTCTTTTGAAATTCTAATACTAAAATCACTTCTTGAATTCCCATATATAGGAAGCAGCCTTTCAATGCCTCCTCCAAGAAGGACATGAGCTCCATTATACAGGTGACCAAGGAGAAAGATAAGGCTAAATTTACAAGAGGACGTAGCAGGACTCACAGGGAAGAAGCGGCAAGGTATTGCCCCCCAGACAATAAAATCAGGCCTAAGCTAGTAAACTCCACTCTCCACTCTACCCCACCTTAGGTGTAGGACTTTTACAATATCTGTACAGTGACATTTTAGAATCACTAAAGAGCATTAACTGTTATTATATAGTCTCTATTCTTCCTTCCCCAACTCAGAATATTCATGGTAGACATCTCATATTTTGTGATGAGGCAATGAGCCGACAACTTATCGTTGTGGTTCAGAGGTCGCCTGACCATGAGAAGCCACATATTTGCTACTTACTAGAGCTAATCTTTCCTAAAGGGATTAGACCTGAGAGAGAGGACAGAGATACTGGATCCTAAGATGCACACAGAGAATGAAGGAGCCCTGTGCTACTTCCTTTAGGGAAAGAATGGCTATGAGTTTAATTTGATATGTGAGAAGAGTGAGATGGCTATTATGTTGACCAAAATATAGACTATGGCTAAGATCATGCTGTGTATTCAACAAACTATTTCCTCTTCCTTGGTATATAAGATAACTGCATGCCTTCGTCTCCCTTGTGGTTAGGATGGGGACCATGTGTCTTAGTTCTGGTCAGTGGAATGCAAACAGAAATAATGTGAAACACTTTTAGATCCAGTCCTTAAAACATCACTATATAATCCCCTAGGCTTGTATTCCCTCTTAGTGTTGATTTTGTATATTTTTCAAGTGTACTAAAAGACAAAAGCATCCTGGGTCCCTGAGTCACCAGATGGCGGGGAGCTGCTCAGGAGGGCCAGTTGACCTGCAAAGGAGTGTGATATGAGTAAAACAATAAACAGAAATCCTGAGGTCTATTTCTCACCACAGCATATTCAACCCTATCCTACACAAAACAGATATCGTGAGGACATCACAGCCCACAAGGACCAATTTCTCTTCTGCATTATATGTCCAAAACAGTTTGCACTCATGGTGAAAGTCTAGAGCGATTTAATTTAAACTATAGCTAGGCATCGCACCCTGATCTGAGGCTTCAACAAGAGCACCATCTCCCAAATTACCCAGGTAATCCCTGCTTCAGTGTCTGGTTTTTCCACTTAACAGAGCTAATCTTTCCAAAGGGATTAGACAAAAAAATGCTCTAATTTCCATAGGAATCACTACTGGATTTTAAAGAGATTGTATCCTATAACCAGGTCTCTTTGATGTGTTTCCACGTGGCAGTCTTTCCAACTTCCATGAGTTGCCTTCATTGCCATAATAGGGACCAGTTTGATTCATTATCTCCTTTTCTGCCTAGATTCTGGGATGGAGATTTAGGTGTGGTTATTGCAAAGATAATACAGCCAAAGGAAATTTACATTCTTCCTTAATTGCCCTTGGTTTGATACACTTCTGGCTTACTCTGCCATGGCATTTTCTGTAATACCTGAAAGGTAGACAAAGGAGTCAAAAATTATGCTAAAGTTAGAACTAGTGACAAGTCTAAGTTTGTTAAGTGGTCCCCTCTCGTCACTCTTCTTGCTCTCCAGTGGCTGTAGATCTAAAACACTATTGGTTCACTCTTCTTTTGGGGTGTTTTTATTTACTTTTCTAGACTGATTTATGAGATTATATATAATGAAGCTTTTTACCTATGTATTATATATTTTTTCTTTATCCTTATGACTTTGTTCTTATGGTTTTGGTTTTTCAATGAGACGTTTTCTCTAAGATTGTAAGAAATATCCACCTACTTTTCATTTAGCTAATTTTATTTCTTCAGTTCTTGTAAACTTAAATTACTGATCCATCTGGACTTAATTTTTGTATAAACCATGGGACAGAATTCCAATTTGATATTTTTTCCCAAGTGGTGATGGTAGTTTGGGCAATATAGTTTGAAGAATATGATTTTGTTTGCTCCCCTGTTAATTTATTATTCTCCTATTAAATTCCCATTTGTATCATTTTTATTTCTGGAATCTCTATTCTTTTTATCTTTATTTAAAAATATATCCTAATGTTGATTTCATATTCTTCTCATTAATTTGATTATACCTTATTTTACTGATGTTCTTTTTTCTACCTTAGTATTGGTATTCCCAGGATTTTGTCCTTGGTCCTTTCCTTCTCCTCCTTTTTATGTCCTTTTTACTTAGTTCTGTGTGTGATAGTTTGTATTTAGAATGTTCTCCAGACCTCTTGGCTGACAAGGAGCCATGTTGGAGGCGGGACTTGGTTGCTGGGGAGGGGCTCCTGGGGGCGTGGCTGGAGACATTGCTTCCTGGGAAGGCTGGGGCAGCTTCCTGCTCTTCTCTCTCTCCTGCCTCCATGAGCTGATAAGTTCTCTTCTTCTCTCCGCTCCCCACCATTATGCCCAGAGGACCTGCAGCCTCCTTGGACGCTGGTCTAACATGGACTGAACTCTCCAAAACCAGGAGCAAATAAACCTGTCATTGTTTTGTTTGTCAGGTGTTTGGGTAATGGAGGTGAGAATGCTGACTGAAATGCCACGATTCCAAATAATATCCATATGGAAAGGACTCTCAAATGACATCTCCTGGCATGTGTTCTCCCTATCATGCCAAACTACGTCTATTTCCCCTATTATGTACATCTCCGTCTTTATCCTGTGATCACCTCACATTGGACAAATCTAAAATAGAAACTCATCATTCCTATTATCTGCTTCTCCCTCAACCTAAATCTGTTTTTTTTTTATTTTTCTTTTTCTGACTTTCTTATTTTGCCAATAGCTATACTGCCACATCTCATTGATCAAGCTGGGAAGGTCCAATTCATAAATAGTCTTTCTGCATCTCCCTTCTCATAATTGTCATGTTAACCCAGTTAAGAAATGTTTCTCAAATACATATCCTACTCCCATCCCTTAATTCGGGACTCACTTCTTGCTTAGACCATGACTGAAGCCTCTGTACTAGTTTCGCTTTCTTCAATATCTGCTTTCTTACCCACTCATCCTTAACATGGATGCAAAAGGAAAAATGAAAACACAGATTTAGCCGGGCGTGGTGGCGCACGCTTGTAATCCTAGTACTTGGGAGGCTGAGACCGGAGGATCTGGGTTCGCGGCCAGCCTCAGCTACTTAGTGAGGCCCTCTGCAACTTTGAGACCTGGTTTCAAAATAAAGTATAAAAAATAGGGTCGGGGGTGTAGCTTGGAGGCAGAATGTCCCTGGGTTCAATCCCCGGTACCGCAAAAAAAAAAAAAAAAGAGAAAACAGATCTGATTATGCCACTCCCCTACTTACAAGCATTGTATGTCTCTACAATACCAATCCCCTTAGCATTTGGGACACTCACCCTCGATCTTTGGTCCTAACTTTCTCGTCTTGTCTTGCACAACATATCCAGTTAGAGCTCCTCTGGACTGCTCCCTGTACATGGGATGTATTCTGTCTCTTCACACTTTCAAGCATTCACCTTCAATCCACTTTCCTTCTTTATCCACCTAATAGGAGTACTTAAGGCACCCTTCATGACCTAACTGCACATCTCTCTACAATTCTTTTACCTTCCACATGAAAGCATTCCATTTTGTCCACATTCACTTTAAACAAACTTTCTTAATAACATCCATCACAAAATATTATAATTACATATTTGGATAGCTGGCTGCCCTTGAAGACAGAGTTCTTTTCTAATTCATATGTATATCCTCAATCTAGGGAAGACCATGCCATATAGTAAGGGTTTAAAAATTGTCTATAGAATTGAATTTACACTAAAAGAAAATCTCTAGCAACATCTGGCTTTTAATTTTTTTAATATAACTGCATCCATTCAATTTACCACATCAAAATTGATTTTCTTTTAGAAAGATTACATCTCCATCATTGAGTATTGTCTTGATGTGGGAATAACTCCAGGACTTTCCCACAACTTGAGATAATGAACCAGTTTCTTCTCCATGCTTTTTGAAATAGCCAAGTAAGGACATGTGAATGATATATGGATCAGAATGAATGGTATAAGAAACAGAATTAATTATGAAATGGTTGAAGAACTGGAGGTCTGTCATCTCATTACCATCAACAGCTACAACAGGGTGAGCACTCCAACTAGGTTACTAGACTGAGCTTGACGGTCTTTTACTTCTTGACCATAGAAAGCTTCCTCTGCTTGTTAAATGTCACCTTTTCAATGAGCTCTACCCTGATCAACTTATTTAAAAGGATAACCTCTGAATAACCCTGAAACCCATCCTGTGCTTACCATTTTCTTTATTTACACAGTACTATTATCTTCTAATATAGCATGTCATTTATTTACTAACTCTCCAAACTTTTTGTTTACTGTTGCATACTCTGCCTTTTCCATCCATTTTCTTTTATCTGTATATTTGTATTTAAAGTGTGTCTGTCTCTCATAGAAAACATGCAGTTGGATTATGTTTTTCTCCAGCCTGACAATTTATGCTTCTTAGTGAAGAGTTAAGGCCATTAAGATTGAATGCAATTGTTAATATGGCTGGATTGGGTTCTACAGTTTTATTATTCATTTTCTCTTTGTCGCCTCTGTGGTTTGTTCTCCTATTGCTAATTTCTGCCTTCTTTTAGATTATTAAGATGTCTTTAACAATTCTATTTTGATTTATCTATTGGCTTTTTAGGCCTCTTTGCATATGCTAAGTTGTCAATCTAGGGATTAAAATATACATCCTTATCCATTCGCAGTCAATCTAGAGTTCATATTGTTCTACTTCACATAAAATACAGAAACCTTAAAATCATATAGGTTTAACTATCCACATTTCTATGTTAAATTGTCACCTATAAGATATCTGCATATATTATAACCCCTACAAGACAGTGTTACATATTTTGCATTAAGCAACCTAATGTGCTTTAAAGAGACTAAATGGGGAAATTAAGATTAAATGAGAAATTAAGAGACTAAATTAAGTTCTATTTGTCCAGTTATCACTTTTGACATTCTTCATTCTTTCCTGGAAATTCAAATTTTCATCTGCTATAAGGTCAATTCCTACTGGACTTCCTCTAGCAGTTTTTACAGTGCACATGGGCTAGTGACAACTTTTGTAGTTTCCCTTTATTTGAAATGTTTTTATTTCTTCTTCATTCTGGGAAAAATATACTCAGTGGATATAGAACTCTAGATTGTTTAATGTATTTCAAATTTTAAATATGCTATTCTGATTTCTTATATTTTTAAAAAAAAGATCACTTAAATCATTTTCCTTTCAATGTAATATGTCATTTTCTCTTGCTATTTCCAAAATTTTCTCTTTACTATTGATTTCCAGAATGGTTTTGTTCATTTTGATAATGCTTTGGGTTCACCAAGCCTCTTAAGTCTGTAATATATGACTTTCATGAAATTTGGGAAAGTTTTGGTTAGAATTTATTCAGATATTTTTGTTGACTTATTGACTTTCTCTCTGCATTTTTGAACTTCAGTGGGACATACATTTAATCCTTGATTTGTCCGACAGGTGTTCTGTTCAATTTTTTCAATTTCAATTGTATTCTCAGGGCAGGGATTATTACTTGTTTTTTGTTATTGTTGTTTGTTTTGTTTTGTTTTTTTTACTGATGTGTCCAAATAACTACAAATTGCTTTGCATATAATTAATACTCAATTTATGTTTGTGAAATAACAAATACAACATGAAGTACCTTAGAATGATGATAATGAAAGATAAGACAAACAATGGAAAAATTTATAGTTATATATTTCTGAACATAAATATATTTATATTTTTATATAAAATTTATATGAAATTTATTAAAAGATGCCAATTTCCCATGGAGGGAAAATCTCAATCTAAAAACTTGAAAATTATTTATAAAGTAATATGCAAATGCATTGAGATTACATTTTAAATCTAAACTGGGTGTTTTTCATGGACATTGATAAGCTGGGTCTACAAATTCAGAAGAAAGAGCAAAAGGACAAGAAAAAGTAACACAATTTTTTAAAAGGAAAAAGTGAAGAGTCTTTTCCTGACTGATTTAAGTAGCTTATGATAAAGCCAAATAATTATCTTGGCATGTTGTTTGTACCAAGGTAAATGAAAATAAAAACAAAACATAAGATAAAGGCAAGAAACAGCTGCACATATACAAATATGTTATTTATAACAGATGATATGTAAAATAAATGGATTAATTTATAAATTGTGCTAGGAAAGCAAGATGATGTAAAAATAATACTTTATCTCTTGTCTCACACCAATACATACAGTACAGAATATGAAAAAGCTTATTATAGAAAAATTAATAATTGAAATTTCTAAAAATAATTCCTAATACTTACAGAACATTGTGGACAAAAATTTCTAAAAGTAGAAACCAAAAACATAAATTTTAAAGGAAAATTACAAATTATACCTTCTTAAAATTCAAAAGCAATTAATAGATGGAAAAATATATAGTAAATATTCGAAAAGATGTATAACCTTGACAGAAAATCAGGATAATGTCTGGGTGTGGTAGCACACATCTGTAATATCAGTACTTGGGAGGCTGAGACAGGAGGATTGCAGGTTTGGGGCCAGCCTCATCAACTTAGCAAGATTCTTTTTTTTAAAGCTTTTTTTTTTTTTTTGCGGTACCGGGGATTGAACCCAGGGGTGTTCTACCTCCGCGCTACACCCCCGGCCCTATTTTTTTTATACTTTATTTTGAAACCGGTCTCACGAAGTTGCGGAGGGCCTCACTAGGTAGAGAGAGAGAGAGAGATAGGGAGAGAGAGAGAGAGAGAGAGAGAGCGAGCGAGCTGAGGCTGGCTGGGAACCCGGATCCTCCGGTCTCCGCCTCCCAAAGTACTGGGATTACAAGCGTGTGCCACCACTCCCGGCTGCAAG